>CP139508.1:363696880-363719325 GCA_021014915.2 Artemisia tridentata subsp. tridentata | reverse complement strand
ATGGGGGTGTTACAGCAGAGTCTGCCTTAACAGCAGAGTTAACTATGTCCTTCTTTATGGGCCCTTGTGGTGCAATAGGAGAGATAACTCTAGAAGTACCATCTCTCATCAAGACTTCCTTAGGAACCATGTTTCTTTTGGGATGTGGGTGAGTCTTTCTAGCAAAGTTTCTATGGTTCACCCTTGAGTACTGGTTCCAAACTGGTTTCTGTTGGTAGTAGCACTCATCTTGCAGATGTTCAAAACTACCACAACCATAACATGCCTTTTTAAGTAATTGAAAATTAGTACCTAATCTTTGTGAAACTAGGTTGTTCCAATTTCTCTGGTTTCCTCTAGGCAAGTTATTGGTTTTCTTAGGATACACTCTAGGTGTATTTTCATACTCAGCCATCTTCCTAGAGATACCTTTACCTAGCTTAGGCTTAACAAACTCAACCTTTTTAGCCTTAGGTGCTTTTGATTCAACAACAGTAGGAATTTCTTCCTTTTTGTTCTTAGGGGTTGAATCAGATTCTACACCTTCATCATCACTGTCAGACTCCCAATCTTCAATAAGGGGTGCATCAGACCACTTTTTCTCATCCTTAGGTGACTCTACTTTAGTTTCACTAGTTTCACCTACAGATTTGACCTCAGATGCAGGTATGAAAGACAATGTCCTAGTAGGAGGGGCATTGGCACTAAGTTTTTTAGGGTGAGCAACAACATTATATCCTAGACCACTTCTTGAGTCAGCAAAGTGTCTTCCTATTGGTTTACTGAGAATGTCAGTGGCAAATTGTTGTTTTTCCACCCCAACAATATGTTTTTGAGTCTCACTTATAGCTGAATCTTTAGCCTTTTCAGCCTCTTCTACTTTCTCCACAAGAACCTTAATCTCATAATCTTTCTTAATAAGTTCATTTTCTAAAATAATGATCTTATCAAGATATTCAATTTCAGCCTTTTTATAGAATTCTAGTTTCTCTTCTAAATTCTTTAAACCATATTCATAACTAAGATTGTCTAACTTAAGTGTTTCATTTTCCATTTTAAGGTTTCCATTGCTAGACTTAAGTATTTCAATTGTATCAGAACATGATTTAAAAGAACAAGATGATTCATTGGATACCTCAGAGTCTGATCCAGAGGAGGAGTAGGCCATGAGAGCAAAGTGTTGTACTTGAGGTTCCTCTTCAGCTATCAATGCACAATTTGGACCATCTTCAGCATGATCACTCCAGTCATACTCTCCTAACCCATCACATGACACCATAGCAGTAGTAGGATTTGGCTCTTCATCAGTAGACTTCTTGACATTCTCATTGTTTCTTTTTGGTGCTCTGCACTCTCTTGCAAAGTGTCCCTTCTTTCTACAGTTAAAACATTCAGCCTTTGATTTGTCAAACCCCACATTCTTGTTCCTTCTGAACTTCATCTCTTTACCAGTTCTTTTAAGAAACCTTCTTGCCCTCATAGTAAGCATTGCAAACTGCCATTGCATATCAATCTCTTCAACATCATCAGGATCAAGTTCATCCAGATCTTGAGGCATAACTGAAGTACTTGTAGTAAGTTCAGCCAAATAATCACAAATAGCAGCATCACTGATGGTGTTGGTGTTGGTAGAGTCAGCAGCAGAAACATGTGAACCAACAGCAGGAGAGAAAGTACCAGCAGCAGAGTGCTGTTCTTGATGACTACCAGAACTCTTGTTGCTTGAGGAAACAAAAGCAAGAAGTAAAAGAACAAGACTAGGTTTTAAGAAATTAGGAGACGTAAGTAGTTTTAAGAAACTAGCCGTAAAGGTACAAGAAACTGTTCCAACAGTTTCAGAGACCCACGGATCAGACGGAACCAAATCCTTGGTTCCGCCAGTAGTGGAAAAGGGATCTGTGGGTACTGTTGCTGAATAGAAAGATTGCACTTCGGCTCGTACTGAGTTCGTTAAAGTCACAAGGAAACCTAGTACTAGCTCAACTGTTAACAAACAAAAACCAGCTGTTACTATAGGAATAGGACAAGCTAAAAATGAGTTTAGAACTAAAACGGCTCAACAAAGACCTAGGACTACTATTCCCAAACGCCCCTTTCCAAAAAGTAATTATAACACACAACCTCATTATCAAAATAGTTGGAACCCAAACTTTTCTAGGAATTATCAAAGTCCCAACTATATGCCATGGAACCCATATCCACCATTTTCATTCATGAATCAAGATAATGGGATGTTTAACCCAAATGGACCCATGAGATATTGGGGACCAAATGCTTGAGTTTTTCTATAACTTAGGTATGCTTGAAAGTCGGATTGGAACCAGATGAGTGGATAAAAGACAGCAGGTGTTCAAGGCACATGACGGGAAACAAAAGCCTTTTCTCAACCTACCAACCATACGACGGAGGTAATGTTACGTTTGGTAGCAAGCTTAAAAGTAAAATTGTCGGAAAAGGTACAATCTCTCATGACTCTCTCTCTATTGATGATGTTGCTCATGTAGATAACTTAGGTTTTAACTTACTTAGTATTAGTCAACTATGCCGTAAAAAGTATGACGTCCTTTTCAGTGAAAACGGAAGTAAAATACTTAAAGACGGTATAACCGTAGGTAAAGGTGTTTTGAAAAATAACGTATACGTTATGAAATTAGATAAAACATCTAAAGATACGACCAACATGAGATTAATCGAATCTCTATCATCTAAGGAACTCGTTAGGAAACTACCCAAGTTGAAATACGACCAACACTTTTGTGATGCTTGCAAAATTGGGAAACAAGTTCATAATAGCCATAAGGCTAAAAACATGGTGTCCACATCTAGGTGTTTAGAACTATTGCATATGGATTTGTTTGGTCCATCCGCTATACAAAGTTATGGAGGAAACTTCTACACTTTGGTCATAGTGGATGATTATTCAAGATATACTTGGACTAAATTTTTGAAAACTAAAAATGAAGCATTTGATAAATTTGAAATTCTAAGTAAGAAAATTCAAAATCAAATAAGAAATAGCATTGTGTCAATTAGAACAGACCACGGTCGTGAATTTGATAACGAAACTCAATTTGGAGCTTTTTGTGATGCAAATGGCATAACACATAACTTTTCAGCTCCGCGTACTCCTCAATCAAACGGTGTAGTAGAACGTAAAAACAGAACACTTCAAGAAATGAGTAGAACAATGCTAAATGAACAAAACATACCACAAAAGTTTTGGTGTAACGCCGTTGACACATCCACATATATCTTAAATAGAGTCTTAATAAGACCATTTTTGAATAAAACTCCATATGAGCTTTATAGAGGCAAAAAGCCTACTTTAGGATACTTTAGAGTTTTTGGAAGCAAGTGCTTCATTCTTAACACTAAGGACTATCTCACCAAATTTGACCCAAAGTCTTATGAAGGTATGTTCCTTAGATACTCGCAAAATAGTAAAGCCTATATCGTTTTGAACAAAGAAAACTTAAGAGTCGAGGAATCATTGAACGTAACATTCGACGAAAGTCCACCTCCCTCTAAGACATCACCTTTGGTGGATGATGACTTAGTTGAAAGTCAAATGGTTGAAAACCAAGAGAATTTAGATAATGACAAAGAAGATGAACTTTTAAATAGAGAAATAGTCAATGTTAAAGAATCTAAAAGTCATCCATTAGAAAATTTCATAGGAGAAATCAATGAAAGAACCTTAAGATCAAAAGTTCAAAGTCAAAGTAATTTCTTTTGTTTCATTTAAACAATTGAGCCCCAAAATATAAATGAGGCTATAAAAGATGAATCTTGGGTTATAGCAATTTAAGAAAAATTAAACCAATTTGTTAGAAATGATGTTTGGACATTGGTCCCTCAACCTAAATGTCAAACCATAATCGGAACAAAATGGGTTTTTAGAAATAAAATGGATGAAAATAGTGTAGTGTCTAGAAACAAAGCTAGGCTAGTAGCTCAAGGCTAAAATCAACAAGAAGGTATAGATTACGATGAAACATTTGCTCCGGTTGCTAGGCTCAAGTCAATTAGAATACTACTTGCATATGCATGTGCACATGACTTTAAACTTTTCCAAATGGATGTTAAAATTTCATTTCTTAATGGTTTTATTAATGAGGAAGTGTATGTCGCACAACCTCTCGGCTTTGCCGACTTTGAAAAACCAAATCATGTCTACAAACTTAAAAAAGCTTTATACGGACTTAAGCAAGCACCAAAAGCATGATATGATCGACTTAAGACTTTCCTAGTTGAACATAAGTATACCATGGAACTAGTAGACAACACTCTTTTCACTAAGAAAAAGGGATCACATATTATCATAGTTCAAATATATGTGGAAGACATCATATTCGGATCAACTTGTCAAGAGTTATGCGACGATTTCTCAAAAATCATGCATGATGAGTTTGAAATGAGTATGATGGGAGAACTAAACTTTTTCTTAGGACTCCAAATAAACCAATTAGAAGATGGGATATTCTTCAATCAATCTAAGTACATCAAAGATATGCTTAAGAAATTTGGTCTTGAAGATTCCAAACCTATGAAAACTCCTATGTCTTCGGAAACTAAACTCACAAAGGATGAAGAAGGTGAATCCGTAGATAGCACTAAATATAGAGGAATGATTGGTAGTCTACTCTATCTCATGGCTAGTAGACCCAATATTATGTTTAGTGTTTGTCTATGTGCTCGCTTTCAAAAAGATCCTAAAATATCCCATCTTGAAGCCGTAAAACGGATTTTTAATTAGATACATTAAAGGTACTACACACTTAGGATTATGGTATCCCAAAGGAACGGGAATTGAAACCAAAGTGTATGCCGACTCAGACCATGCCGGTGACTATGTCGATAGAAAGAGTACAAGTGGTATTTGTACTTTTATTGGGCATTGTCTTACCGCATGGTTCTCAAAATAACAAACGGCTCTAGCAATCTCAACAACCGAAGCCGAGTACGTGTCTGCAGGAAAAGCATGTCAACAGGCACTTTGGATGAAACAAGCTCTCGTCGACTATGGGATTCAACTCAACGACGTCTCCATTCTCTGCGACAACAAAGGAGCTATCGACCTTAGCAAGAATCTAGTTCAACATGCTAGAACCAAACGCATAGAGATTCATTATCATTTTTGTAATACCTGAAATTCTATAACATGTAAAATGACCAAATTGCCCCTGGGAATTTAAAACTTAAATAAAACATACGTAAAGCATCAAATAATTTCCAAACTTCTGGCAATGCATAAGTTATGGTCCCAAATAATTTTAACAACTTCATTTAACATTTATTCAAGCCATGAAAATTACCAAAATGCCCTTGGGCGCCTAAATTAATTTAAATTCAAAATCTATGATTTAATTATAGCAATTAAAGGAAAATTAAGTACAATTTAAGGGGATAATCAAAACATTAATGCTCCTAATCAATAATCCCGAAATTTAGGCCATGTAACCTCCTTTTTGACTGGTCCTCATTATTAAAATCCAATCACCACTTCTTTTCTTATCAAACCCTAATTACCGAGTGAAATAAAAACACACAAATAAATCCCTTTTGCCTCCAATCGACACTCTAAAATTCCCAAGCTATTTTTCTGTGTTAAATCATCACCCAAGGAGTCCTAGAAAAATAATACTTCGAATTGTGGTGGCCGGATTCAAAGGTTTTCGAAAATTCTTGTTTAATTCAACCCGAAAGGTAATAATTCCATTTTTGATTCATTCGATCTTGGAAAATTCGTTTCTTATTTTTCTTGTGTTCCTCACATCATATGTGACCTGTGAAAATTGGTTTCATGATTTTTAGATCGTTTTTGAAGTCGTGGTGATTTATGGTGCATTTTGGCTATTCGCGTACATATTAAATCGTGCGTCTCGTTCTACACGTTCGAATCTTGATTTGGTATTTTTCTCAGACCCTATATATGTTATGAACACCAAATAAAATGTAAAAGTCGATCCATGCATGATCTAACAATTATTTGTGAATTAAATCTTAAAAACGTGTATAAACCCTAAATAATTCAATTCGAATTTTTGAGGCTTCATATTTATTTTATTTGGACTCCATATGATCATACTAATCTGGGAAAAATTATATTTCGAATTGTTAAGGCCTAAAATAATTATTCTTGATTTATTTAGTTTTACCGATTTTAAAGAAATTAAAAAGAATAAAAGAAAAATTTTGGGAAAATTATCAAACCGATCGAGCTAGGGTTTTGAGGTAATGAAACCTGGAAATTTACATGGTATAATGATGATAGAATGATGGTATAATGATTTGGATTAATAGGGTTCGATTTAGACAAGATTTTATGTGTAACGATTTGGAAATAATAAGTTAAGGGTGTGTTTTGTAATTTCTAAAACTTGTGGGTCAGTTTTAAAACTTAATTTAGATCATGTACTTGCTGGGAAAAATATAAAAGGAAGGGGTCTAATGTCATTTTTGTATTTTAGAGGGTTAAAATGTTTTTAGGGTTTTATTATGATTCGAATTGTAAAATAATTAATCTAGAGGGACTAAACTTGTAATTTTGGGAAACTTATGGGTCATTCATGTATTTAATCATATTTAAAGTGCCATGTGTCATTTTGATAATTTAAGGGCTATTATGGAATTATTATAAATTAAAGATTGATTTATATAAAGTAAGGACTAAATATGTAAACTTTGTAACTTGGGGGACTTGAATTGTAAAACTTATATTCTAAGGGTTTTGAATCGTACAACATTTAAATTAAGGGTACAATATGTAAAATTGTAAAACTAAGGGGCTTAACATGTTAACATGAATATTTAAGGTTTAATATGTAACTTTATTAAGTTAAGGGACTAAACATGTAAAATCATGAAACCTCAAGGGTGTAAAGTGTAAATTTTGGATATACTAATATTAACATGACCTAATGGCTAAATATGGTAACTTTCTAAATATGGAAACTTTCTAAAAATGGAAACCTGCTAAAAATAAAAAGTACTTGATATGAACATGGGATCCTTAGTAATTCTGTCTCTACTCCTCTAGGTGTCAAGGAGGAGAAGTTTTATCTGTGTCTGCCATTTCATTTGCTTACTTGATCACTAAGGTACAGATATTCTGCCCTTCTTTAGTAAGGTGCCTTCGTCTCATGTTGATTTCTGATTCACTGCCATGTTCCTTGTTTCTATGAACCTTTGACATTGACCTACTGATACTGAACCTTTCTTATATTGAACCTACTGATATTGAACTTCTGTTACTGAACCACCTGATATGAACTGTCTGTTATACTGAACTGGATATTGACCTATGAAACTAAACTGAATACTGAATACTGATACTTGACCACTGACCCACAGTTTGATACTACGAGCCATAACTAGTCATGAGGGTTTCATGACCATGTCATTGATGCACCGATGGCATGACTCTAGGGCAGGAGAGTGATGACCTGTTCCGTCCCTTTTATGTATCTATTTGGTGTGTTGGGAGGTTTATGGCCACCAGGGGCGTATGGATGCATCCTAGAACTGTTACTGTTACTGTTACTGTTACTGTTACTGTTACTGATATATACTGGTGACTGATGGTGTGTGCGATACACGTCTTTCACATACTGGGAGCTAGCTACTCCATTTACTGATTGAGGACTCCCCTCATATTTACTGATTACTGAGAGGTCTCCCCTCTATATGATTATACTGATTACTGTTACTGATTACTGATACTGGGCTCGTAGAGGATTACTGTTTTCCATGCACCTTATAGACTTATGACCTTTACCTTCCATTACTGACACCCTATGGTATGATACTGGACTTATCTCTGTACTGGGCTTGGTATGTTGGGCTTGTTGAGATCTTTTGATTACTTCACCATTACTCATGATACTATCCATGTTTCTTATATCTCTGTATAACCTTTATATTTCTTCTCATCTATTATCACATCATGTATGATTCCTTTCGTTTTCCCTATTTCATTATTATTATTGTTACCGTTATATCTGTTCACTGAGCTCGTGTAGCTCAGCCGCGTTTCTTTTCCCGCGGCAGGTATTGAGCTAGGAGCTGGGTTATGGATTTTGGGAAGAGTGTTCACGAGTGAAGTCTTGTTTTTGTTGGTTTATTCTTCATTGTATTATGTTTTGTATTTCATGTATTTTCTGTCTTATGTTACATTGTATTTCCGCTGTTTATTTATGGATGTTATGTATGATCTGATGTGAAACCATGTACTTGTGACATCTTTACCCTTGTCGGGTCGGGGTGTTACAATTTATGGTATCAGAGCATACAGGCACCCGAAAACCTTCGGCTTAGGCCATTTGACCTGTGAGGATCTGGGTAGACATTAGGTTTCCGTCCGCGCACTCTCTTCCGTTGCTTCTGTTATCCTACTTGCTCATGTCGACACCTTTCGTATTCTATTTTGTCATCTATACACTCCTTCTGATCGTTCTGCTGATCGTGTAGATGGTGTCCACGCGCGCTCGAGAGTACTCCACACGGAAAAAGCAACGATGGACTATCGTTTATCCTACCGGCAATATGAAGATTGGGAAGATATGGAGAACGGCAAGGAGGAAGTTAATTCCTGCTAGTATATGGCCGTGTTATATCGAAGAGGAGCTGACCATAGTGAACAAAGATGGAGCAGAAGTGCTAGAGTACTCCACCCAGGTGATCTACAAAGATGGAACGGTCATTCGGTACGCAGGCAAGTGCCCCAACTTCATTGAGGAGAATGGAGTGGTACGAATCCAGCCCCGCAACGTGGTCAACCTCGAGGATGACAAGAAGGATCCTGCCAATGCGACTCCTGCCTTAGCCTGAAGAGATCGCCTGCATGATTTGTTTCCTTCTGTTTGTTTGAATGATTTGATACACATGTTTCCTTTCCGTTTATGACGCATTGACTTTCTCTTGATTTTCGTACGAATATTTTGGATTTTGATCTAATAATTCCATTCCAAGTTGAATTTTGAGGTTTTGGCTTGATTTGTTATTCTGAGTATTTTATAATCATGATCCGATGGAAGAAACCAAGTATGTACTTCATTTCTGCTCTACCCTAAGAGATCTTACTCTATCCGTTTGTTTCCATTATCTTACGATAAGATCCGTTCTGCTAAATTATTCCAAGCTACCCGTGAGTAAGGCTTATCTGATCTGGTATGTCCTGTTTCGTTTCTGCCCTATTGTTTCTCCTCTATGTCCTTGCAAATTTCGAGGATGAAATTTTTTT
This sequence comes from Artemisia tridentata subsp. tridentata, assembly GCA_021014915.2. Taxonomy (NCBI): domain Eukaryota; kingdom Viridiplantae; phylum Streptophyta; class Magnoliopsida; order Asterales; family Asteraceae; genus Artemisia; species Artemisia tridentata. The sequence goes on along the minus strand of CP139508.1, from coordinate 363,710,105 downwards.
TGTTAGTGGGGAAGAAGTTGTAATACCTGAAATTCTATAACATGTAAAATGACCAAATTGCCCCTGGGAATTTAAAACTTAAATAAAACATACGTAAAGCATCAAATAATTTCCAAACTTCTGGCAATGCATAAGTTATGGTCCCAAATAATTTTAACAACTTCATTTAACATTTATTCAAGCCATGAAAATTACCAAAATGCCCTTGGGCGCCTAAATTAATTTAAATTCAAAATCTATGATTTAATTATAGCAATTAAAGGAAAATTAAGTACAATTTAAGGGGATAATCAAAGCATTAATGCTCCTAATCAATAATCCCGAAATTTAGGCCATGTAACCTCCCTTTTGACTGGTCCTCATTATTAAAATCCAATCACCACTTCTTTTCTTATCAAACCCTAATTACCGAGTGAAATAAAAACACACAAATAAATCCCTTTTGCCTCCAATCGACACTCTAAAATTCCCAAGCTATTTTTCTGTGTTAAATCATCATCCAAGGAGTCCTAGAAAAATAATACTTCGAATTGTGGTGGCCGGATTCAAAGGTTTTCGAAAATTCTTGTTTAATTCAACCCGAAAGGTAATAATTCCATTTTTGATTCATTCGATCTTGGAAAATTCGTTTCTTATTTTTCTTGTGTTCCTCACATCATATGTGACCTGTGAAAATTGGTTTCATGATTTTTAGATCGTTTTTGAAGTCGTGGTGATTTATGGTGCATTTTGGCTATTCGCGTACATATTAAATCGTGCGTCTCGTTCTACATGTTCGAATCTTGATTTGGTATTTTTCTCAGACCCTATATATGTTATGAACACCAAATAAAATGTAAAAGTCGATCCATGCATGATCTAACAATTATTTGTGAATTAAATCTTAAAAACGTGTATAAACCCTAAATAATTCAATTCGAATTTTTGAGGCTTCATATTTATTTTATTTGGACTCCATATGATCATACTAATCTGGGAAAAATTATATTTCGAATTGTTAAGGCCTAAAATAATTATTCTTGATTTATTTAGTTTTACCGATTTTAAAGAAATTAAAAAGAATAAAAGAAAAATTTTGGGAAAATTATCAAACCGATCGAGCTAGGGTTTTGAGGTAATGAAACCTGGAAATTTACATGGTATAATGATGATAGAATGATGGTATAATGATTTGGATTAATAGGGTTCGATTTAGACAAGATTTTATGTGTAACGATTTGGAAATAATAAGTTAAGGGTGTGTTTTGTAATTTCTAAAACTTGTGGGTCAGTTTTAAAACTTAATTTAGATCATGTACTTGCTGGGAAAAATATAAAAGGAAGGGGTCTATGTCACACCCTGAATTTACCTGTTAATGGCAGCGGAATTGAATACCTTGGTGTGACTTTCATGGCGTCTCATACAATGGATATATTGAACGACCTAAAGTGTCGTTTTGAAAATACACGTTTGATCATAAATAAAATCAGAGTTTACAAAACATAGGTCCCAAATGATGTTGCAAGTTTAAAAACAAAACCATAGTAGATCAAACGGTTACATAAGTGCATGAAAATAAGTGATGCAAGTCGACCCCGCGACTCCAAGATGGTCCAATGCATGCCCACATGATAGCTAATAACCTGAAAATACATTGCTAAAAACGGTCAACATAAAGTTGGTGAGAGTTCATAGGTTTAATAAAATGAAGTTATACGATAGCCACAAGTATAAAGTGTATGACATAAGTCACATAAAAAAAATGATTGTACAATAGCCTTAAGCTCATGACCCCGACGCTGTGACTGAATTCTCTGGAGCCCCTGGGAGTGTTTTGCCAGACACTCAAATGAAAAGACATGAAATGCATCCGCTATCGGTTGTTGGTCAAAGCCAACACGGATGGAGGCGTCACCCTCGATAGATCTATCCACTCACTCTCGCTTACAGGTAAATTAACGGTTCATGATATAGGGGACTTTCATATGGCAACAAGGTAACTTAATCTATGTACAAGGAATTTGATACTAGGGCTCGCATATAAAAATGGTTGCAATGTATTCTCCCCCGTGGGATTTGAAAACAATAATAAAATGTATACGGGGCTATGAAAACTCACCTGAAGTGATGATACAACAATGCTATGAACTCGGAATACTTGGAATAATTGAAATACTGGAACACTTGGAATACTTGGCAATAACAAGGCGCGAACACTAGCCGCTACCTAAAATGAATGCATGAATACTACTTGAGATCATGAAGCAATGTAGTGCATGTACATGTATATGTAACCTATACCACTCGTCATTTGAAAATACTAGTTATCGTTGATATGTAGAGTTTTCCAAAACTTGATATAAATATGTTAACTTGCTAACGTAAAACTAGTCGTGTCATAATGTGTATAAAACGTTAATGTTGGTCTTGACGTTTTGAAAACCTATGAAGTCATCTCATTGACGTGTTAGTGAAATAGTGACAATACGTGTCTCAACGGTTAAGGATAACGGCTCTTCTATTTGTTGTTACTTGAAAAATATACTTTAGTTCGAACTATATTTATTAAAATAAAAGCTGTCAAATAAATAAAAGTATTTCTAGTTTAAAATGCGAATATCTTGATCGTTATAAGCTCGTTTTCTTCGTTCTTTATATCCATGGTTTCGTAAAAATAAATGCTAACACATTATTAGTAGCTTGGTTCATCTAGGTTTCGTCAAACGCCGCAAATAAGCCGTCGAATGCTACCAAACAGCATGCAGTTTTTCCGGAAAATAGTTTTCGTCGTTAAACTTGTAAAAATCATATCTCCTTCGTTATTAACTCGTTTTTATCCCCGTTTTCGGCCACGGCTTCGTCTCGGAATGTATTTTCTAAATATTTGGCCAAAAATTATCCCAAACTTACTGAGTTTCCCACGTTTTTAAAATAAAGGCAGTAGGTATTTTATGTGGGTTAAGAATACATTTTTCCTAGTCCAAAACTTAAACAAACTACTTCCACACCACTCCACAAGTACTCTTGATCTACCATACACCTTCTCAAAGGGTCATGGGGTCCTAAACATCACTAAACATAGTGTGATTCATGAGGATCATAGTGAAAGTTATAGATCTAGTGATTTAGAGTATTTTTAAAGAAAAATGGTATCATTAACTTATGTAACTTGCATTTTTAACAAAAGCCACATGAAAATACATGATCATATAGATCAAATGAAAGGAAAACATGAAAAATAAATGTCCTTAAGTTACTTACAATGTAGGTTGAGATTGAAGAGAAATGGTTGCAAATCTTGAGGTTTTTATTGCAAAACCTTAACAAGAATGCCAAAAGAGACTTGTAGATTACTTGAACTCAAAAAGTTTATGGTTTTTGCTTCTTGTTCTCCTTGAGCCGTGGGTTTGGAGAGAAAAAATGAAGGAAATATTTGCTCTTGATCTTTACAAATGAATGAGTTCTAGTTTGTATGTAAAATAATTAAAGGGACAAGTTACCAACTCTTATTAAATGTGACATGATTTTGCAAAGAAAAGTGGTAAAAGAAGGATGGGGGGCGTGGCCTATGGAAGAAAATTTGGACAAGTGAGATTTTTGTATAATATTATTGTATGAGTTAGTTTGTTTTGTGTATACTTTAGGTGTTATCGGGTACCGAGTTGTCTTGAAATAAATATCAACGAAGTGACGTAAAATACGACGAAGTTGCAAAAATTGTAAAAATATATTCCTGACAAGAATCGGGTGTCGGAATAATTATCGGGTTAATTGTTCGTAATATGACGGAGTTATAAGCCCTTAACGAAAAATATAGCAATTGGTGTAATAACACCGGGTAAAATAATAATATAAACTTTATATTATTAAAATTAGTATAAAAATTTATTAGGATCATTGTCTGGAGTACTGGGTATAATTGTTAATAATACTGACTGAGTGGTAACGTTAATTAAATAAATAACCATACGTAAATTTAAATAATGCATAACCGTGCATGAATTAAAATACTGATGATATGCAGACTCCTCTAGTCTATATGATGTGTCCTTACTGACAATGTTATGAATTCACAGCTAAACCGAACTGGTTACGCTGAAATGAATGATGATCATGAATGGTGATTTGTCGAGGTTAGGAAAGTGACCTGAAATTACGGGTTGTGACAGTCGCCCCTCCAAAAGGGAATTCAGTCCCTGAATTCAATTGTTGTTGGTTTCAGAAGCAGGCTCGGGAAAAAGGTGTGGATACTTGCGTCGCATTTGGTCTTCTCGTTCCCAAGTAAACTCGGGTCCTCTTCGAGAATTCCAGCAAACCTTCACGATAGGAATTCGACTTTGCTTTAATAGCTTGACCTCGCGGTCCATGGTTTCTGATGTTGGATGACGTCCATTGGTTGACAATAGGCAAAACTAACGGCATGGGTATTCAACCTTACTTAAGTCCTGAAATGGTTCATCATTGAAGTTGTTACCATGATGGCAAAAATGTAGGTATCGGCTGATAATACGTCGGGGAATGCCTGTCTCGTTTTCATATGCGGATGGGGGAATTCGTTCGGGCATGTTGCTGTTCTTGACATGGAAGTGAGGTTATCCGAAATTTCTACAGGTAGTAGGGCCTTAGGAAGGATCTACATCGATATCCTTGCTTTATCTTGAATATCCATTGAGGAAGCTTGTTGTTATAAGGAAACTCGATCAATGGCAAATGGTTCGCCCAACCATTTCTAAAGTCGATCACACATGCCCTAAGCATATCTTCCAGTGTTTAAATTATTCTCTCACTCTGACCATCGATCTGAGGATGGTACGCAGTACTCATGTCTAACTTAGACCCAAAAGAATCCTGCAATGACTGTTAGAAGTTTGAAGTACGCGATTATCTCTGTCGGAAATGATGGAAATTGGTGCACTGTGCCTTAAGACTATTTCCTTGTCACAAAGTCTGGTAAGCTGCTTCATGGAATGAGTCTCTTTGATTGGAATGAAATGGGTTGATTTGGTGAGACGATCTACTATAACCCAAATAGCATCGTAACCACCTGAAATCTTGGGGAGTTTAGTAACAGAGTCCATTGTAACGTGTTCCTATTTCCATTGTGAAATTTCTGGTTGCTGAAGTAATCCTGTTGGTTTCTGGTACTCGGCTTTTACTTTAGCACAAGTATGGCATTTGCTGATATAAGTAGCTACTTCTACTTTCATGTTTGGCTACCAATAAAACCTCTTGAGGTCCTGATATATCTTATTAGAACTTGGATAAATAAAGTACTTCGACTTTGTGTGTTTCATTAGGAAAGTACTTCTTGAGGTCTGAAAGGTGAGATGAGTAGTATATATGTTGCTGAACTCTGGCGGAAACTTAGGTTTGTATGCCAACTGATCGGTTCTAACTAGAATCTGAAATGGTCCAATACTGAGAGCTCAATCTATCGGGTTACCAAAAAAAATTGTATCATGCCTTTCCAAGGCAAGGCTTTCAATCATAGTTCGTGCTTCCACTTGAATCTAGGAGGTTCATTGTTCAAGGATATCAAATCCGAATGATGTGCATCATGCACCAACCTAACTTCCATTGTTTTCTCATTCCTTGTAACTGATTCTTGACTTGTGAAATTCCCTTTTTTTGTTTCCCGGTTTAGTTCTAGGCCCGTGAATTTAACTTTCCAAATTCGATATGTAAATGTGTACATGGTCACTTCGGCCATAGGGTGTCTTAAATGGTGCCTTTATATATTCCCGTGATGGCTATTTTTGCTGATGATGAAATTCGTCAATAATCGAAAGATTATCCTAATCCATACAAAGTTGGTTATGTGGTGTTGAATACATCCTATAGTGCTCAGGAAGTTCTCTTAAGGATTCGTCGGGCTACGATGGTAGAGCGTGTATATCCAATTAGAAAAGGAATATCTTAAAGGAATTGCTAGAAATCTGAGGGGTATCGTCTATCCTTTTGTCGTTTCTATGTCATGAAATATCCTTCATAATGTAGAGTCTCTCCTAGAGAAGTCAATGGTAAAATTCAACTTAATGGCTGAGTGAGTGCTGAGTGGTGTAAGTATCCGGTGGAAGTTTGTTAAAAGGGGTGTTCATGAAAGATTTCATTTGTTTACAAGGCTTTTGAATGAAGATTGTTATTATCAATTCCTGAAAAAGTGACTATTTTCTTCACGGCATAATTCCTCCTGAATTATACATAGGTGATCAGGCTATGTATAATTGAGGACCAACGATGCGATGCTTGGTTAAATTGAAACGGTATTACTTTTTCCCCAAAAGTTTTAGATGGTGTTCAACGTGTTGTTTTGATAAATGGTTTTCTAGATATTTCCTTTGAAAGTAACATGAAAATTGTCTCGCGTAGCGATAATAAATACTTGATAAAATGACAGAAAATCCATTTATAGGGTGGTACAAAATGGCTTATTTTGAAAGTTCTGAAAAATAATTCTCCTGTAGGGTAGTAAAATAACTTGCATTAAATTTGTTGAATGGTTCATTGGATACATGGATGAATCTTTCGAAATGGTAATAGTCTACTAATCTGCCAAGAGTGAAATCAGTTTAATCCCTAATAGGATAGTGGTATGTTGTTGTGGAACGATTGAAAATGGAGCAATTGAAATAGAAATGGAATAACCCAAGGTTGTGAGTATCAGGGAAATAGCAAAAGATAGTTATTACATTGGATAGAAGAGTGCTTATACAACTAGGTCAGGTCAACGTACCAACGGAAAATTACAATGGATAGATACGACCCTAAGGGCTCGAAATACGGTTTATGATAGAAGGCAGGAATTCCTTTCCATTAGAACCTGTGCCATCAGTTTCTGAGCCATCCTGTTTGCCTCATCACATGTTTGCGGGTCAGAAGAGATCACATCTCCACAGATGTTTTTAGGTAAACCACCAATGAAGTTTTCCAACTACTTCTCATTATTAGGAACCATAGACGGGCATAAAGCAGCCAACTCTTAAAATCTTCTGAGGTATGTCTCAATGTCATTACCCAATGTCACTAGTTCATAAAACTCGACCTCCAACTTCTTCACTTCCGTGCGTGGACGAAACTTCTTCGTCAACAAATTCTTGAATTCATCCCATGTATGCTTGTATGCATTATCCTTTCCAATGAGCTCGGTGTAGGAATTCCACCATGATATAGCTTCATCAGGGAGTATACTAGCAACAAACTTTACCTTAGCTTCCTCAGGACAATAGCATAGGTGAAATACAGATTTGGTATGCTCAAACCAATGAATCATAGCAATGGCTTCTTCAGTACCTTTGAATTTGATGGGATTACCACTTTTGAAGTCCTTATACGTACACTTTCTTCCATTAGTTCCATTACTAGCTTCCCCAGATGTCTCTATCTGAGGAGCAGCCTCAACGGCTCTTTCAACCACTAGTGTTTCAGGAATACTATTCTTAACAAGCTTTTGGATAGCTGCTTGCGTCATGTTCGGTGTAGCCGATGTAGTCTTAACTTTCCTTGGTGCCATGTTTCTTCAAAACCATAAAAGAATACAACCATGAGTACTCGTAATAGCAACGATCATTGTTCACTATGTATACCACCACAATCATGCGTATATCCTCATAACACATGAATACAACACTTGAAAATTTCGGTCTACATTGACCGGTGCCATAGATAGCACAACCATACCCATATAGTAAAGTCAATACTTGGGGATCTCGTTGTACAACAATCAAAATACCACAAGCTTCTTTGAACTACGCCACACTTCCCGTGGCTAGGATGATAGTAAAAGCGAGTAAAGGTAAAAGCTAGGATGATGTCCTTTTCAATGAATCCAGGGTTGCGGCGTCATAAGGTTAAGATGAGTCCTGAAGTGAGGTCCGAGGTTGTGCATCGATTCATGTCCGAGATAATGTAGATTCCAATCCATTCTTGAGGAATCTAGTGATGTTCCTGTTGAGTCCGTGATCTTGGTGTTATCCACAAAATGTTATTTAATTCATGTCAAGTGAGAATGGGAAAAGGGAAATGACAATGGTCGTACTGAAAGGCAAGGTTAGGCTCCCGAATCTCGAGGGTCTCGGTGTCATATCTGCTTGGTGGGGTGTTGTTACGATGACCAATGATGAAATCCAACTCATCGGCTTAGAATGTGATGTAATCAAACTTGGTAATGAGGAGGGTGTTGTGAAGAGTTCTCTTGTGGTGGTGTAATATTGCTCAAAGCATCTTGTTGGTTCATTATGTCATGGAAGTATGAGTCGGTTATACCTGAGATAGTATAGAGTCCTTGCGAGGAATGCCACTCTTTGGCGATTTGTTGTTACTCTTGTTTGGTTTGTGGGGCATCTAAACCCTCACGTGTAGTCTCAATTAATTAGAGATCATCATCTAACGATGAAGAGTAGTAGGTTGTCTAACAGTAAGGGCTCTCGAACTCTCATCAACCTTAGTCTATAAGGTGGTGTAGTGTCCTTAGTGGTATATGGTAATGGTGTATCAAATCACGTACGCTTCTCAAGCGGTAAATTAAGTATGTGGGTAGAGTCCCTGAGATGTGATGGTATAAATGGGGTTCCATATGATGATGATGAAGTCGATGGTGATAATACTGAAGGAATCACTACCCTCTTTTACGCTATCTTGCGATGTCTAAGCGGTAAAACTGGAGTATGCACTATGGGACGACCAATAGTGGTATGAGTAGCTGATAATGGTGGTAATACATGAGTGGTGAGTGTTCTAATAATGAGGGAATGAAGATATACTATCTTTCTTGCAATAAACATCCTAATAGGTCCATAAGGACTAAGCATGTACGTCTTATCAAATGGTATACTCTGTATGGGTTGAAGTAATAGGGACATCCCTGTTCCTAAGATACCTTAATGGTGATAATGATGGTGTAGATGCGACTTTACCCTCCTCAAGGGCTCGGTCTCGGCATCGGATGTTATCCATAGTGAGTATGATGTAAGGTCAACTGGTGAAAGAACGATGTGATGTATGAGTAATGGGCACCCTAGGAGTAGAGGCAACAAAACGTACGCTCTTCATAGGACCCCCGATCGTCTTGCGACGTCGGAACATAAGAGTTGGATCCTGTGGAAACCGGAATAGTATGGGATGATGAATCTGTAGGTGCACGAGTAACCAAAGGTGGTGCAATAAGTGAAATCTGAGGAGTAGGTGCAACAATGGGAGTAGTAGAAGACATAGTGTCCTCGATGTAAACATCAGAAAGTATAACCATAGGGTGGGAATTGGAAGACATATCTCTGTGGCAACAATGCAAAATGAAATGAATAACCCATGTAATGAATCCTCGTAAATAATAATGTGCACTTATGATGTAATGATGAGACGCTACCGTTGGGGTAGTTATAGTCTAGGGTCCAAGATACAACCTAGTTCGCTATAACCTTTGCTCTGATGCCAATCTGTCACACCCTGAATTTACCTGTTAATGGCAGCGGAATTGAATACCTTGGTGTGACTTTCATGGCGTCTCATACAATGGATATATTGAACGACCTAAAGTGTCGTTTTGAAAATACACGTTTGATCATAAATAAAATCAGAGTTTACAAAACATAGGTCCCAAATGATGTTGCAAGTTTAAAAACAAAACCATAGTAGATCAAACGGTTACATAAGTGCATGAAAATAAGTGATGCAAGTCGACCCCGCGACTCCAAGATGGTCCAATGCATGCCCACATGATAGCTAATAACCTGAAAATACATTGCTAAAAACGGTCAACATAAAGTTGGTGAGAGTTCATAGGTTTAATAAAATGAAGTTATATGATAGCCACAAGTATAAAGTGTATGACATAAGTCACATAAAAAAAATGATTGTACAATAGCCTTAAGCTCATGACCCCGACGCTGTGACTGAATTCTCTGGAGCCCCTGGGAGTGTTTTGCCAGACACTCAAATGAAAAGACATGAAATGCATCCGCTATCGGTTGTTGGTCAAAGCCAACACGGATGGAGGCGTCACCCTCGATAGATCTATCCACTCACTCTCGCTTACAGGTAAATTAACGGTTCATGATATAGGGGACTTTCATATGGCAACAAGGTAACTTAATCTATGTACAAGGAATTTGATACTAGGGCTCGCATATAAAAATGGTTGCAATGTATTCTCCCCCGTGGGATTTGAAAACAATAATAAAATGTATACGGGGCTATGAAAACTCACCTGAAGTGATGATACAACAATGCTATGAACTCGGAATACTTGGAATAATTGAAATACTGGAACACTTGGAATACTTGGCAATAACAAGGCGCGAACACTAGCCGCTACCTAAAATGAATGCATGAATACTACTTGAGATCATGAAGCAATGTAGTGCATGTACATGTATATGTAACCTATACCACTCGTCATTTGAAAATACTAGTTATCGTTGATATGTAGAGTTTTCCAAAACTTGATATAAATATGTTAACTTGCTAACGTAAAACTAGTCGTGTCATAATGTGTATAAAACGTTAATGTTGGTCTTGACGTTTTGAAAACCTATGAAGTCATCTCATTGACGTGTTAGTGAAATAGTGACAATACGTGTCTCAACGGTTAAGGATAACGGCTCTTCTATTTGTTGTTACTTGAAAAATATACTTTAGTTCGAACTATATTTATTAAAATAAAAGCTGTCAAATAAATAAAAGTATTTCTAGTTTAAAACGCGAATATCTTGATCGTTATAAGCTCGTTTTCTTCGTTCTTTATATCCATGGTTTCGTAAAAATAAATGCTAACACATTATTAGTAGCTTGGTTCATCTAGGTTTCGTCAAACGCCGCAAATAAGCCGTCGAATGCTACCAAACAGCATGCAGTTTTTCCGGAAAATAGTTTTCGTCGTTAAACTTGTAAAAATCATATCTCCTTCGTTATTAACTCGTTTTTATCCCCGTTTTCGGCCACGGCTTCGTCTCGGAATGTATTTTCTAAATATTTGGCCAAAAATTATCCCAAACTTACTGAGTTTCCCACGTTTTTAAAATAAAGGCAGTAGGTATTTTATGTGGGTTAAGAATACATTTTTCCTAGTCCAAAACTTAAACAAACTACTTCCACACCACTCCACAAGTACTCTTGATCTACCATACACCTTCTCAAAGGGTCATGGGGTCCTAAACATCACTAAACATAGTGTGATTCATGAGGATCATAGTGAAAGTTATAGATCTAGTGATTTAGAGTATTTTTAAAGAAAAATGGTATCATTAACTTATGTAACTTGCATTTTTAACAAAAGCCACATGAAAATACATGATCATATAGATCAAATGAAAGGAAAACATGAAAAATAAATGTCCTTAAGTTACTTACAATGTAGGTTGAGATTGAAGAGAAATGGTTGCAAATCTTGAGGTTTTTATTGCAAAACCTTAACAAGAATGCCAAAAGAGACTTGTAGATTACTTGAACTCAAAAAGTTTATGGTTTTTGCTTCTTGTTCTCCTTGAGCCGTGGGTTTGGAGAGAAAAAATGAAGGAAATATTTGCTCTTGATCTTTACAAATGAATGAGTTCTAGTTTGTATGTAAAATAATTAAAGGGACAAGTTACCAACTCTTATTAAATGTGACATGATTTTGCAAAGAAAAGTGGTAAAAGAAGGATGGGGGGCGTGGCCTATGGAAGAAAATTTGGACAAGTGAGATTTTTGTATAATATTATTGTATGAGTTAGTTTGTTTTGTGTATACTTTAGGTGTTATCGGGTACCGAGTTGTCTTGAAATAAATATCAACGAAGTGACGTAAAATACGACGAAGTTGCAAAAATTGTAAAAATATATTCCTGACAAGAATCGGGTGTCGGAATAATTATCGGGTTAATTGTTCGTAATATGACGGAGTTATAAGCCCTTAACGAAAAATATAGCAATTGGTGTAATAACACCGGGTAAAATAATAATATAAACTTTATATTATTAAAATTAGTATAAAAATTTATTAGGATCATTGTCTGGAGTACTGGGTATAATTGTTAATAAAAACTGACTGAGTGGAAAACGTTAATTAAATAAATAACCATACTAAATTTAAAAATGCATAACCGTGCATGAATTAAAATACTGATGATATGAAAGACCCCCTCTAGTCAAATATGATGTGCCCTTTATTTTCAATTTTTATAAATTAAACAGCTAAACCGAATTTGGTTACGCTGAAATGAATGATGATCATAAAGGGGTGATTTGCCCGAGGTTGGGAAAAAGTGACCTGAAATTACGGGTTGTGATTTTTCTAATGTCATTTTTGTTTTTTTAGGGGGTTTTAAAAAAATGTTTTTAGGGTTTTTTTTTATGATTCAAAATTGTAAAATAATTAATCTAGAGGGACAAAACCCTTGAAATTTTTGGGAAACTTATGGGTCATTCATGTTTTTAAATCATATTTAAAGGGGCCATGTTCATTTTGATAATTTAAGGGGGTATTTTTGGGAAATTTTTATAAATTAAAGATTTATTTATATAAATAAGGCTAAAAAATGTTTAAAATTTGTAACTTGGGGGCTTGAATTGTAAAATTATATTCTAAGGGTTTTGAATCGTACAAAATTTAAATTAAGGGTAAAATATGTAAAATTTTAAAACTAAGGGGCTTTTAAAATGTTAACCCTTAATATTTAAGGGTTTTAAAATGTAACTTTATTAAGTTTTTAAAGGGGCTAAACATGTAAAATCAAAGAAAACCCAAGGGTTTTTAAAAATGTAAATTTTGGATATACTAATATTAAAAAATGACCTAATGGCTAAATATGGTTTAAATTTTTTTAAATTTTGGAAACTTTCTAAAAAAGGAAAACCCCTAAAAAAAAAAAAGTACTTGATATGAACATGGGATCCCCTTTGTTTAAATTTTGTCTCTACTCCTCTAGGGTCAAGGAGGAGAAGTTTTATCTGTGGCTGCCATTTCATTTGCTTACTTGATCACTAAGGAAAAGATATTCTGCCCTTCTTTAGTAAGGTTTCCCTTTTGTCTCATGTTGATTTCTTTATTCACTTCCCCGTTCCTTGTTTTTTATAACCTTTGAAAATTGACCTACTGATAAATGAACCTTTTTTTATATTGGGAAACCCAAATGATATTGAACTTCTGTTACTGAACCCCCCTGGGTATGAACTGCTGTTATACTTAAAATGGATATTGACCTATGAAACCCAAACTGAATACTGAATACTGATACTTGACCCCTTACCCACATTTTTATACTAAGAGCCATAA
>CP139508.1:363489376-363696780 GCA_021014915.2 Artemisia tridentata subsp. tridentata | reverse complement strand
CTGATGGTTTCAATCCGTTCGGAAACCTTAGTCAGACTTACAGCATGTAGCCGGTTATATTAACAACATACAACTTGCCTCCGTGGTTATGCATGAAAGAGACTTCTTTGATGCTGACGTTGTTGATTCCTGGCCCTAAATCACCGGCGAAGGAAATCGATGTTTACTTGAAGCCCTTGATTGATGACCTTGTGGAATTATGGAAAAAACCAGGTATCTTGACAATGGACGCTGCTACAGGCACTCAATTCCACATGAGAGCGATGCTTTTAGGGACCATCAATGATTTTCCTGCTCGAAGTAGTTTGTCTGGTTGGCAAGGGCAAGGTTACTACGCTTGCCCTACATGCAAAGTAGACACTCCGGCTACGTGTGTGATAAGCAAAACAGCTTATGTTGGTCATAGAAGATTCTTAAAAAAAAAACATAAATGGAGGAGGGACTGTACGACATTCAATGGTGAACCCGATTATAGAGATCCTCCTAGAAAAGATATTAGGGCTGATATCTTGACTCAACTTGCGAAATTGCCCACACGTGTGCCGGGGAAACATCCGGATTATGGGGGTGGGAAGATAAAACGTAATCATACAGTCGAGCTGAACTGGACTAAACGGTCTATCTTCTACGATCTTGAATATTGGTCTTTTCTTTCTCTACCACACAATTTAGATGTCATGCATATCGAAAAAAATGTGTTGGAGAGTATCTTGAACACCTTGTTAATGAATGACAAATCTAAAGACACCGCGAAGGCAAGACAAGATTTGCAAGCTCTGGGCATTCGACAGGAGTTGTGGCTCGGAAACAAACAAAACGGGAAGTGCTCGAAGCCTCATGCAAAGTACTCCTTCACACCCGATAAAAGAAAACTCTTCTGTCAATACATCAAAACAGTTAAACTACCAGATGGCTTCGGATCCAAGTTCAAGTCAAAAGTGACCAAAGATGATAACAGTATAACGGGCATGAAGTCTCATGACTGTCATATAATGATGCAACGATTACTTCCTTATGGACTTCAGCAATACTTGGACGCACAGACTTATACACCATTGATCGAGCTTTGTTTCTTCTTTAAGAAAATTTGCGCCCGAACTTTGATGGTGAAAGACATGGTGAAAGCTAAAGACCAGTTGATCAATATTTTGTGCAGTCTCGAGCAAATATATCCTCCTGCTTTTTTTGACATTATGATTCCCTTGGTTATGCATTTACCTGAAGAGGCTATTGAAGGCGGGCCTGTTTCATTCCGGTGGATGTATCCATTTGAAAGATACATGAAGAAGCTTAAAAACTATGTCCGAAATAAAGCTAAGCCGGAGGGTTCAATAGCGGAGGGTTATGTTGCAAATGAAGCATTAACTTTCTGTTCTCGTTATTTTCGTGGTGTTGGGACAAAATTTAATCATCCCGCTGCATCTTAGGACCGTCCTCGCCCAACAAGTGATTTCCAGGTGTTCCGATCACTATGTACCAATTCTGGTAAAGAGACATTGATTATGTTAGGTCTCCAAGAAATGAAGAGAGGTGATATCGTATGTACTTCACAACAGTCCTGAGATCGACAAGTACATGGACGAGTTCGAGAGGTATGCGTTTATATTTTGAAATTTCTGTTTCCCAAGTTATCTTTTCGATTTATTCTAATATCATGAACATTTTCAGGGAATTTCCTTATATCGACATGCAACAAGCATTTCCGAGCTGGTTTGAGACGAAGGTAAACTTATTGTATGTATTTCCATGTATAAATAACGACTATTACTCATCTCCATCTATTCTTATCTTTTTTCATAGATCCGTAAACTTTACATAGCCGATGACCCAAGCTGTACTCCTGACTTATTCGCTTTGGCTTGTGGACCATCACCGACCCCAATCTCAGTCAACTCTTGCGTAGTCAACGGTGTGAGGTTTGTCGTACACAGCCGCGATATAAAACGTACAACTCAGAACAGCGGAATTTGTTCACCTGGTGAGAAGGAGGGAGAAATGTATTAAGGTCAGCTAGAAGAAATTCTGGAGTTCGCATATTCCCAGTTCAAAGTTGTGTTGTTTCGAGTTAAGTGGTTCGACTTAAGCAACAAAAACCGTAGAGTCCAACGTTTTACCACTAGAAACAACATGACACAAATTTTGGCATGTAGCTATGCGTTCGAAGATCAACCTTACATTCTCGCAACACAAGCAAAACAAGTCTTCTACCTTGAAGATCCTGCCAGACGACCACTCCATTGGAAGGTCGTCCAAGAAGTAAATCACAACACAACCTGGGATGTCATCGTGGTAGAAGACGATGATGATGTGATACATGGCAACAACTCATCCGATCTCCAACTGTCTGCTAATTTGAATGATTTGGAACTTGAAACCTTAAATATCGATGGTGAATCAACGTTAGTTGAGGCACCACCACCAATCATTCCTGTTGATGACGACGATGATTTTATTGATGATGAAGACGACGATCCTTATGATTTAGTAGATTCTGATAATGAAGTCGCAAACAATTCTGATGATGAAGTTGATGCGACTAATGTTGTTTATGATAGTGATTGTGATTGTGCAGATTGATCTTAAAATGTAACTTGTAAAACGACACTTATTTTAATGAAATTGTTATAGATTGTTTAAAAGTGTATATTTCTTTTGAATGTGTATGTATTTGAATGTGTGCATGCTTATGTTAATTTGTTCCCGAATTTCTATATGTTACTCAACTTGTACTTTTACAGATGGCAGCAGCAGTCGCGCGTGGTCACGGTGGTGACGGTGCCGGTGACCCACCTTCCCCTCCCCGTCAGGTTGAGGGCGGGCACCGTGCTGGTGGTAAGAATTTCTAGATTACATATATATATGTATATATATACACATATTATGTATATATATAGATATATGTGTATATATATATATACATATATCTATATATGTATATATATACATATATCTATATTTTTGTGTGATTATATATATATATATATATATATATATATATATATATATATATATATATATATATATATATATAATATATTATATATATATATAACATATATGTATATACATACATATACATATATCTATATAAGTTACTTTATGACGTTTCCACTCACTCCAATTGCAGGATCAGGGCGACCCCGCCGAGGAGGTCGGGCCAGGGGGGGAGGCAGGGGTAGGGGAGATCAGAGTGGCGGTAGGCAGCGCCCACGCGAAGAAAATAAGAATGTGAAGCTCAAGAACGCCGTGAGAGATCGTGGCCCACAGTCGATTGAGTTTGAGATTGGTGATAAGGGGACTTACACTCATGTGGGCCCGAACTCGGCATGGTTTAGCAATTATGTCGGCGAGCTCATTCGGCGGCTGCCGCTCTCCTATGCCTCCTGGTACGATATAGAGCCGGAGAAGACGGCTGACTTCCTTCCACAGCTCGGGGTCAGTTATTTCATTTTCCTTTTATATATATTGTTATGTTATCGTGTTTATTTATTTAAATGTGCATATTTATTTAAATTTGTTTATTTATTTATATCTCTATATTTAATTATTTGAATGTGTACATTTATTAAAATTTGTTTATTTATTTATATCTTTATATTAATTTTAACTATATTTGATTGCAGCTTATGTTCGATTTGGAGCGCCACAGGAGCAGACCAGACTGGGATACCATTCGCTCGGCGCTCACATCGTATTTCGCTGGTCGATACCGTGACAATAAATATGATATGAAACGCGATTATTTTACAAAAAAGGGTGGGGCTGCTAGAGTGGAAGAGATAAGAAGAAATCCTCCTCCGAGCTTGGAGATGTCTGAGTGGAACAAGTATGTCGATTTGTACATGTCGGAGGCGGCCCAGAAAAGATCGGCTGTGAACAAAGAGAATCGAAAGAAGAACAAGATTCTCAGCCGCCACGGTTCGAAGTCATTTGCGGCATCTCGACACGAATATGTAAGACACATTTTATTTTTATAAGATTATTTAATTTTAAAAATATATTAATTAAAATTATTTATACTAAGTAAAATATATATGGTGTTTGATTTGTCATTTTAATTTGTTTCATCCTATATGCATGTGTATATATTTATACAGTTTGAGAGGAGCCAGGACCACCAGTAACCGTCCATGTTCGATACATATCTTGACACCTACTTCAAGAACGGTGCATGGTTGCAGGATGAGGCTAGAGCTCGGTTTGTAAGTATCGTTTTTTATTTATTTATTTTTTTCCAAACACGCACTTAGTGATTTATTGAAACATATTCTAGTAATTAACCCGACTAATATATTAATTTTCTCATTTTTTTTCAACTACACAGGAAGAGATGGTCCGGCTGAGGCAGCCTAGATCTAATATGCCGGCAGACGAGCCGTGCCTCACGGAGGAGGATATATTTGCTCGGGTGATCGGGGGAAAGCAGCGTGGTCATATACCCGGCGTCGGCAAGGTGGTTCCCTACTTGAAGAGGCCACGGGTAGACATGCCGCCTCCAGCTCCACCAGGTATGTACAGTTGGATAATATTAAATGACGCATCTTATATATGTATTGAAATGACCGTTTTTAAATTTTGATTATTTCGTTTATAGGTACGTCCGAGCTTAAAGGGAAGCTTGCTGAAGCTACGGGGCAGATTGATGAATTTAAAAAGAGTCTGGCTGAAGCTGAGAAAAAGAGGAAAAAAGAGAAGAAGAAAGCCAAGAAAAATGAGAAGATGCTCGAGCTTTTGACACGTTATATCTCGAGGAACCCAGACTGGGACTCGTTTCTTACCCAGGTTGGTTCTCGAGGTGATGCTGGAGGCTGCAGTGGGAGCGGCGCGGGAGGGAGCGGCTCAGGCGCTCTCCCGAGTGGCTCAGGCGGCGAGAGTGGCTCTAGCAGCGGGAGTGGCTCTAGGAGCGGGAGTGATGATGATGACGAGGATGACGACGATGGGCTGGACATGTAGAGGTGTTATTTTTTGTTGTTTTGTCTCTGGAACTATATTTTTGACGACCCCAATCTTATTATCTTTGAACACTTAGGATATTGCAACATTTGTACATATAGTAGCTAGGTTTAGCGATTATAACACCCATTTTGTAAACTTTATGATGTATTTTGAGGGTGTTATAATGTTTATGGCCGTTTTGTAAAGTTTATGGCCGTTTTGTAAAGTTTATTAAGTGTTTAGTGGTTATATATAGCCGTTTTAGCCGTTATAAACTTTATAGCCGTTTTAGCCGTTGTTTGTATTGGAATGTGGTTTATAAGAGCAGGTATTGGAAACTGGAATTGGTAGATTTTTGCTGCACATTTTTGCGGCAAAAATCTGGGTAGTGCAGCTGCGCAGGCTGCTTCGCAGCTGCAATATAACTTCCATACCGACGCCATTTCGTCGCTATAATATAACATGTATATAATACCGACAAAATGTCGTCGACAAAATAATGAAAATGTTTATATTTTAAACCGTACCGACCATATTACGTCGGCATCATTTTTCAATTTCTTGACTTTTTTTGACTATTATAACCCGTACCGACGAAAGGGCGTCGGCATCATTTTTCAATTTCTTGACTTTTTTTGACTATTATAACCCGTACCGACGAAAGGGCGTCGGCATCATTTTTCAATTTCTTGACTTTTTTGACTATTATAACCCGTACCGACGAATAGTCGTCGGCGTGGTTTACGTTAATATTTGACTTTCGTTGACTTTAATTATTTAATCTAATTAAGGCATTAAATATTTATTATGTTACCGACGACTCGGCGTCGGTAACAAATTGTCGAGCAAAAACAAACGTTTGACCGAAAATAATGTGGGTCCCACTCTGTCGTCGGCGTTATTCGTCGGTACGGACGTTGCCGACGTGGCTCTGTCGACTATTCGTGCCGACGACGTGACGTCGATAAGGTAGGACGTCGGCACGGTGGGAAAAAAGTCGACGCCGGAGCGTCTGAATGTACTAGTGATGATGCATGAACATCAATACATCAAGTACGTACTACAGATCCCCGCTACCAATCATACTGGTTCAGTAGTTTTTTCTTCACCTTTAAAGTTGCATGTTACCTCTAAACAATTTTCAGTTCATATACATACTTAAAAGAGCAAATAATACATGTCGTTTAAATTACATCTAGTAAAACTAGAAACTAAAGAAAGTTTACAATTTTATTTATTTTTTTTTTTTTTGAAAGGTGAATATATATTACTACCAAAACTCACTTTTACAAACCAACTGCAAGCTAGGATTTTTGGACATGCCCCCAAAAAAACAGACAAGCAGTGAACAAATAACAAAGAAATACAACCAATGAATACATCTTCAAAATACTATGAACATAAGAGACATCATCAACTAATATTCACCTATATTCACCAAAGCATTCTACCTAATGAATACATTTTCCACTAATCATACAATAAACTGTATCAGTATTAAAGTGCAACAACCTCCTCACACCATAACATTACAAAAGTATCATTTAGCGGGCATCATCATAGGTTAATGTTTCATACATCACTATTGGATAATTTGTAATGCTGACTATATTTCCCAAGCACTATGATAGTTACTTAAAGCCAAAACTTGCAGCCCTCCTCATAAGTCAAGCTAAAGAAATACACACAACAATAGGCATCATCACACCACTAGAGACTATAACAATATGATTTTCTATCTATCCTCCTTTGACAGTGTAATGCTAGGACCAAGAAGTCTCATTTTTCACAGCTTTCTATTCCTAGCAAAGGTTTACAAATTTAAAACTTCAAAGTGACAAAGTTTATAGTTATAGCTCTTTAAAAGGAAATAGATGATGACAATCTTTGCTTATACACTTAAATATAAAAGAACTTTTATAAAAACTAGATATAAAAAACTTGAAAAATATATGATTGAAATTTTGGTTACACTTGAAATGCAGCTAGAACCGGATTTCTTTATTAGTGGGCCGCTTTATTCCATTAGCCCAAACATATGCACTTTTAAAATTTAACCTACGCTAATTAATTCATGACACTATATAAACACATGCAACACGCAACAATGGTGGGTTTTGTTTATATATTTGAGGTTTAGTTTTTTGTAAATGTTTTATACTGTTCGGTCGTAATTATATGGCACCATAGCAACCCTCATAAATAATCACTGTTTTTGTTTTTGTTTTTCTTTTGCCCGAATGCGCAATAACATATTTTATCATCCATGAAAGTCTAACGATCAAAAATCATGGAGAACAGATGATTTTCGTAGCTTATCATGACAATATATAACGACACAGCATGACAAGAAAAAAGAGAGATCTTGGGGCAGTAAATGTGGTGTCGCTCACACTACTACAAAAATTGACATAGAGCCCAGTTGAAAACGGCTTTAAAGCCCGATGTTGCGTGAGAGCACAAAGGGGTAGGGACTCTATGAGGAAATGCCATAGAGCCCGGTTTTAGGAACGGGCTTTATAATTTGTAATAGAGCCCGGTTTCTAACCTTGCTCTATGTGATTAAAAAAAGTCATTTTTAATTAGCAGAGCCCTGTTTTTTTGCTTACAAACATGGTTTAATGATTTTTTTTTTTTTTTTTTCTTTTTTAGTTTTTTTTAGATACCACCTGTTTATATTTCCAAGTACAAACCCAAAGCATAACCAGAAACAAGCACAACTAGAAACAAAATTGCACCAAAACCATAACCATAAAGGTCTATACCAAAACCAATGGATTTAAGAGCTCAGGCGTAGCAGCTATTACCATCACTCCGCTATTCTGCAATGTACTCTTTTCATCTTGTTGCTTAGTGTAAAATGTATACCCATTGATGTCATAGCCTTGATATTTTGTGACAAATCGCGGACCGAGCCCCAACCGTTCCACCTTCCTATCTACATTTTGTAGCATGTTACTTCTCACCTTGTTTTTCAACCAATCCAGAAATGTTCTGTAATGCTCGGTAGCCAACCATGCTTGTGTCTTATTACTATATTTTGCTATTAACATTCTTTTGTGTTCATGGATGTGTGGAGCAACACAAGTCATGTGTTCTAAAACGGTAAAATGTGCCCGATATAAATCATCTCGATTTGGCACTTCCAAATTCCTCCCGATAGTCCCAACCCCTTGAAGTCTACCCTCATGGCGAGATTGTGGGATGCCAATACTGGGGACATCTTTCATATAGTCTGTACAAAACTCAATTACCTCCTCGGTAGCATATCCTTGAATAATACTCGCCTCTAGTCGATATCGGTTCCTAAAATATCCTTTTAAGAAACCCATGTATCTGTCGAATGGATACATGTACCGTAGAAACAAAGGATCACAAGCCTTCATTTCTCCTACAATATGAGATACCAAATGAACCATGACATCGAAAAAGGAAGGTGGAAAATACATCTCGAGTTGGCAAAGTGTGAGGATAATATCACTCTGCCATTCATCTAACACTTGGATCAATTACTTTTGAATGAATCAGGTTGAAAAATAGGCAAAGCTTTGTGATCGTGTGTCGAATTCGGTTTGCCAATATTCCACGAATTGCAATTGGGATAAGTTGTGTAATTAAAATATGACAATCGTGCGACTTCATACCAAGCAACTTCAAGTCATTCATCGACACCAACTTCTTAACATTTGAAGAATATCCGGATGGAACCTTAACACAATGCAAGCATTGATAAAATTTGGTTTTTTCGGCCTTTGACATGGTATAACAAGCTATTGGGAGATACATACGACTTCCTTCTTTTTCAACTGGAGCAAGCTCTAGTCTTATTCCCATTTCAACCATATCCTTTCGAACATTAATGTTTAATCATCACTTTTAGCATAAATAACATTCATTTATTCTTTCATTCATTACTAACCCATTCGTATTACATATTACATTCTTAGTGATATTTCTTTTGTAGCAAAGAGATCAAAGCATTACAAGCTTCAACTAAGCGTTGCAAGACTTGTTAGATTAGTCACTGTGTGAATTAGTTGTTTTTCACACATCATTGTTGTACCAAATCATTCATATACCTCAGTAGAGTCCGGTTAGTATTTTAGTCCTTAAAATACATAGAGTGTCGGGAGTGGTTCTACCCTTGTAAAAGAACTCGGTATCTAGCTTTTTACCGGAAAAAGTGTAAGCGACTTGTATAAAGGTTTTCTCCGCCGAGAAGGGAGCTTGTTTCTTAGTGAAGAAAAACTCTCGAGTTAGAGGCTCGAGGAGTGGAGTAGGGCAAGGAAAAGAGTCCTTGTAGACCGAACCACTATAAACATCCGTGTTGTGGTTTGATTGTTTCTTTCTCTACTTACTTGTTATATATTGTTTATTGTTTGCATAACTTGAAATCACGTTAAGTATTCAAAGCAAAAGAATTTTAAAACGGTAAAACAATTCAACCCCCCTTCTAGTTTTCCACAGACTATTAACTGAGGCATTAAGATGTGAGCTCGCACCTGTGTCCATGTTCCAGTCACTCGTTGTGGGATCATGAAGTGTCCCGGCAGTGAATGCATGAGGCAAAATAGTTTCCTGTCCCGATGTGCCTGTGGGTCCCATTGACCGAGAGCAGTAGGTGTTGCCCCAGATTGGGCCTGATGAACAGTAGCATACCCAGGTGGTGGAGTTGTAGTCGTAAAGTGAAGTTGGCCAGTAGCATGTGTTTGAGCTGGGTTATGCAAAGCTACGGGAGTAGGGTAGTGTGCCGGTTGGGCTTGAGTAGCATAGTACCCAAAACTTGGTGGGGGTCCGATGGGTGTAGGTGGGCGCTGGTAATGGGTTGTGGGGTGTGTTGGGCCAAAAGTGTTAAGTGGGCTTGGGTTAGTTGTAGTATAGTAGGTTGTGGGTTTAGTAGTCGTGGTATTAGGGGAAACAGAAGGTGTCTCGATGTTATTTCCCAAACCCAAACGTCCCAATAATGTGACTAACAAATTTTCTGTGTTACTAACAGGTGGTGCGTTTGTGTAGTTGTTATTCCCAGTAACATTCTCAACATGCCCAGTTAACCCCAATCTTTCTAATAACTTAAGCACAACTTCCTCAGTATTGTTACTGATCATGATGACGAAATGGTTTGGGTTTTAGAAGGTACGTACAGTATGTAAATACACAAAACAAGGGAACCGATTCGTGACCTAGGCACGAATAACTTATGCCAACGTGTGGATTAATAACCTTTGCACAAACACCAACACGATTTGCAAATAGAAAACCAAAGGAAATCACCAAAGATCGTGACCTTAGCACGAGCAACACATGCAAACAAGTGTGGATTTGTGACCTATAGCACAAATCACCAACATAAAAGAGAGGGAAAATAAAAAATGGCGACTGATTTTTGGTCGAAAGGGAGGCTGCCGAATTGAATTAGTGGGCGACAGTTTGTGTTAGGGTTAGGAGGATCGGTTGACTAGGCTGCTGATACCATGTCAACATATATTCGGTAATGATTGTACTTGATTGCCTGATCACAATTACATCGTACATATTTATAACAATATACAGAATGTTCTAGACGTGGGCTTGAGCCCGATACACTAACACAATACGGGCTAGCAGTTATGCGGGCTAGCTAATGATATACCTAAAGGCCATTACGCATCAATATGTCCAAATATCCTACCAACGGTAGGAATACTAGAAAAACACTTACATTTTGAAGGGAAATAGCTCCACAAATTGTTATGGTTGACCAATTTGATTACGAGTATGCACGGTTGTCGGTATGGCGTCGGAAAGCCGTCGGTAGGTTAAATAAATTAGCGACGGAAAATTGTCTGTCGGAAAATCCGTCGGTGAAGGTCTCGTACCAACCTTGACAATATGGAGTTGTGCTAGACAATGAGGAATGGAAATGATGTGAAGTTACAGTTCATTTGATAAGTTGATGCTTATTTAATTGCACTTCATTGTGAACTTAAGTAAAAGATAAGATAGGAATTGAACAAAACATTCCAATATTGATAGTTTATCTTTGCCTGTGGTACTGGGTTACATTTTGCTGCGAATTTGAGTACTTTTTGTTATTGTTTCGAGTCACTTGTTACTAATGATTTTGATGATCTGGGTCATCATATGACCACCACCCACCTTTTATAACTAAATTCTAACTTAGTAACTGACCAATTATGAATTACCTGCTACATTCTGTTAATTACCTTGCTAACGGCTTTCAACTACACTAACTTTAAACCAAAACTCATTGTATACTACACTAACGCACTGCAACATCACATGACAACCTTAAATTCGTTCAAAACCATCTCACTTGTAAGATTTTGACATACAATCAAAAACACATGTACACACTGAAATTCAATCTCGTGTTCAAACATTTCTTTTTTCCTTGTTAATAATGTAATACATGTCTTCACTACTTTGTATGTGTTAAATTTTTGAAATTTCAGAGCATCATGCAATTCAGAACACGTAAAACCAAAAATCACGAGTAAACTATGTATCGACCGCTTTGCGTGGGTACCTTGCTAGTGCAACACATTTACACACATTTATCTATTATGAGTGGTATTTACTAATATGACACTGAATGAAACGCCCCTTTGAAGCTCAAAAGGATGGTAAAAATAGAATCGCATAAAAGTTTATTTCCAAACATTCGCATTGAATGTTGTCATTTACATAGGAAATAGGAGATGCCAAAGTATATGCTATATGCACAACATATAGTTCTTTATGGCCTATAAATTGATTTCAAATGAATCAAATCATCAAACAATGAAGATTGCTGAAGTGTATGGATGTATTACTGGGTAACTACTCCTTTGGCAGTAATTAAGTTACGGCTAAGAGTAACTGCCAAGGGAGATTTGCCCTGCAATCCATCAATTTTACATGACTATCAGTACCTTATCTAAAAAACAAGCATTTTCAACTATCTGTCAAATTGTTGCCGAAGAAGTGCGAATGAAACAGTGGGAAAATCGAGTTCGCGTCAAGTTTACGGATGATGCATGAACATCAATACATCAAGTACGTACTACAGATCCCCGCTACCAATCATACTGGTTCAGTAGTTTTTTCTTCACCTTTAAAGTTGCATGTTACCTCTAAACAATTTTCAGTTCATATACATACTTAAAAGAGCAAATAATACATGTCGTTTAAATTACATCTAGCAAAACTAGAAACTAAAGAAAGTTTACAATTTTTTTTTTTTTTTTTTTTTTTTTTTTTTGAAAGGTGAATATATATTACTACCAAAACTCACTTTTACAAACCAACTGCAAGCTAGGATTTTTGGACATGCCCCCAAAAAAACAGACAAGCAGTGAACAAATAACAAAGAAATACAACCAATGAATACATCTTCAAAATACTATGAACATAAGAGACATCATCAACTAATATTCACCTATATTCACCAAAGCATTCTACCTAATGAATACATTTTCCACTAATCATACAATAAACTGTATCAGTATTAAAGTGCAACAACCTCCTCACACCATAACATTACAAAAGTATCATTTAGCGGGCATCATCATAGGTTAATGTTTCATACATCACTATTGGATAATTTGTAATGCTGACTATATTTCCCAAGCACTATGATAGTTACTTAGAGCCAAAACTTGCAGCCCTCCTCATAAATCAAGCTAAAGAAATACACACAACAATAGGCATCATCACACCACTAGAGACTATAACAATATGATTTTCTATCTATCCTCCTTTGACAGTGTAATGCTAGGACCAAGAAGTCTCATTTTTCACAGCTTTCTATTCCTAGCAAAGGTTTACAAATTTAAAACTTCAAAGTGACAAAGTTTATAGTTATAGCTCTTTAAAAGGAAATAGATGATGACAATCTTTGCTTATACACTTAAATATAAAAGAACTTTTATAAAAACTAGATATAAAAAACTTAAAAAATATATGATTGAAATTTTGGTTACACTTGAAATGCAGCTAGAACCGGATTTCTTTATTAGTGGGCCGCTTTATTCCATTAGCCCAAACATATGCACTTTTAAAATTTAACCTACGCTAATTAATTCATGACACTATATAAACACATGCAACACGCAACAATGGTGGGTTTTGTTTATATATTTGAGGTTTAGTTTTTTGTAAATGTTTTATACTGTTCGGTCGTAATTATATGGCACCATAGCAACCCTCATAAATAATCACTGTTTTTGTTTTTGTTTTTCTTTTGCCCGAATGCGCAATAACATATTTTATCATCCATGAAAGTCTAACGATCAAAAATCATGGAGAACAGATGATTTTCGTAGCTTATCATGACAATATATAACGACACAGCATGACAAGAAAAAAGAGAGATCTTGGGGCAGTAAATGTGGTGTCGCTCACACTACTACAAAAATTGACATAGAGCCCAGTTGAAAAGGGCTTTAAAGCCCGATTTTGCGTGAGAGCACAAAGGGGTAGGGACTCTATGAGGAAATGCCATAGAGCCCGGTTTTAGGAACGGGCTTTATAATTTGTAATAGAGCCCGGTTTCTAACCTTGCTCTATGTGATTAAAAAAGTCATTTTTAATTAGCAGAGCCCTGTTTTTTTGCTTACAAACATGGTTTAATGATTTTTTTTTTTTTTTTTTTTCTTTTTTAGTTTTTTTTAGATACCACCTGTTTATATTTCCAAGTACAAACCCAAAGCATAACCAGAAACAAGCACAACTAGAAACAAAATTGCAACAAAACCATAACCATAAAGGTCTATACCAAAACCAATGGATTTAAGAGCTCAGGCGTAGCAGCTATTACCATCACTCCGCTATTCTGCAATGTACTCTTTTCATCTTGTTGCTTAGTGTAAAATGTATACCCATTGATGTCATAGCCTTGATATTTTGTGACAAATCGCGGACCGAGCCCCAACCGTTCCACCTTCCTATCTACATTTTGTAGCATGTTACTTCTCACCTTGTTTTTCAACCAATCCAGAAATGTTCTGTAATGCTCGGTAGCCAACCATGCTTGTGTCTTATTACTATATTTTGCTATTAACATTCTTTTGTGTTCATGGATGTGTGGAGCAACACAAGTCATGTGTTCTAAAACGGTAAAATGTGCCCGATATAAATCATCTCGATTTGGCACTTCCAAATTCCTCCCGATAGTCCCAACCCCTTGAAGTCTACCCTCATGGCGAGATTGTGGGATGCCAATATTGGGGACATCTTTCATATAGTTTGTACAAAACTCAATTACCTCCTCGGTAGCATATCCTTGAATAATACTCGCCTCTAGTCGATATCGGTTCCTAAAATATCCTTTTAAGAAACCCATGTATCTGTCGAATGGATACATGTACCGTAGAAACAAAGGATCACAAGCCTTCATTTCTCCTACAATATGAGATACCAAATGAACCATGACATCGAAAAAGGAAGGTGGAAAATACATCTCGAGTTGGCAAAGTGTGAGGATAATATCACTCTGCCATTCATCTAACACTTGGATCAATTACTTTTGAATGAATCAGGTTGAAAAATAGGCAAAGCTTTGTGATCGTGTGTCGAATTCGGTTTGCCAATATTCCACGAATTGCAATTGGGATAAGTTGTGTAATTAAAATATGACAATCGTGCGACTTCATACCAAGCAACTTCAAGTCATTCATCGACACCAACTTCTTAACATTTGAAGAATATCCGGATGGAACCTTAACACCATGCAAGCATTGACAAAATTTGGTTTTTTCGGCCTTTGACATGGTATAACAAGCTATTGGGAGATACATACGACTTCCTTCTTTTTCAACTGGAGCAAGCTCTAGTCTTATTCCCATTTCAACCATATCCTTTCGAACATTAACCCCGTCTTTTGTTTTTCCTAAAATATTTAACAATAATCCTATTAAGCTGTCACAAATATTTTTCTCGATGTGCATAACATCAAGACAATGTCGGACTTGCAAATGCTTCCAGTATGGCAAATCAAAAAATATAGACTTTTTTTTCCATGTGTTGGTTGGAGTGGTTCTCTTTCGTTTTCCAAACACATTGTTTACTTCTTGAACTCGGGATAGTACAACATCTCCATCCAATGGATGTCGTAAGACTCCTGGCTCATTGTTGCCATCAAACAACTTTTTTGTGTACGGTATGGGTGATTCTTTCGAAGCGATCTTCGATGTCCCATATATACCATCTTCTTACAACTTGGCAACCACCTTGAGTGGGTATCATCTTCACAAACAGGACACACCTTATATCCTTTTGTTCCGTATCCAGACAAGTTACCGTATGCCGGAAAATCACTTATGGTACAAAAAATCATGGCCCACAATTGAAAAGTTTCTTTCATGTACGCATCATACACTTCAACTCCTGTACCCCACAATTCTTTCATGTCATCAATTAACGGTTCCAAATACACGTCAATGTCGTTTCCTGGTTGTTTTGGACATTGAATTAACAATGACATCATGATGTACTTTCATTTCATGCATAACCAATGTGGAAGATTGTAGACGCATAAAAGAACTGACCAAGTGCTGTGACGACTACTCATGTTTCCAAATGGGTTTATTCCGTCTGAGCTAAGTCCAAACCGTATATTTCTAATCTCATCTCCAAACCGTATATTTCTAATCTCATCACCAACCCGTATATTTCTAATCTCAATATTATCAATATTTCTCCATTGAGGTGAATAAACCACATGTCTTATTTTTCCATCTTTTTTACGCTCTTCGGCATGCCAACGGAACAACTTTGCATCTTTTGGATTAGCAAATAATCGTTTCAGCCTAGGTATAATGGGCAAATACCATAATACTTTAGCTGGGGGGCCATTCTTCGTCACATCACTATTAATTTCTGTTTCAGTTTTTTCCTTATACCTTGATGAATTACATGACATTTATGCAAGTCTTTTTTTTCCTTCGTATACAATACACAATCATTGGGACATGCGTGTGTTCTTTTGATTTCCAATCCCATTGGACAAATCAGTTTTTTTGCTTTGTATACTGAAACGGGCAACTTATTATCTTCGGGGAGCAATTTATGCACAGCCTCTAACAAATCTGTAAAACCTTTATCACTCCAACCATTAGCTGCCTTTACTTCAAACAATCTCAACACTTCACTTAGTCTAGTGTGTTTTTGTTAGTTTATGGACATATTTTAATATGTGTATGACCAGATTCGAACTCGAGACTACGGGATTGCACACTTTACGTATGAGACTCGATGTTTAAATAATTAATATAAAATGTTATATTTAATTATTAAATTCACAATAAATGACTAAAGAGCGTTAAGTAATTAACGGAATTGACTAACGGTCGGTAAATGTCAACGGGATACGAAGAAAAGGAAACAAGCCAAGAAAAGGTTCTAGAAACCCTCTCTTGGGCTTGTTTGTGGCCGAACAATGGGATCCCACATAGGAAATCATTGTAAACTTGATATCTACCATAAGGGTATAAATACATCCCAATGTATTCATCCTTTGGTACACTTGATTTCAATAGAAGGCCAAACTTCTTCTTTTCTCCTCTCTTGTTCCTAGGTCGACGAGTGAAGCCCTACAAAAGGGATTTGCGAGTAACCTTGAACATAAAAAAGTGTTTGGTTAATCTATTGTGATAAAAAACTAGCATTCACATTGAATCGCTAATAGTACGTGTGTACAAGAACGTGGTGCAAACACATTATTGTTTGCTACTAGGAGGTGATCGACTTTGTGTTAGTCGACTTTTACAAAACCCTTTATTAGGGTTTTACTTGTTCTTGTTTATTGATTCCTTGTTTCGCTAGGAATCACAAAGGTACGCATTTTCTTTTATTATTTGGTTAACTAATTACATGTTATATGATCCTTACGCTTCCGCATGCTCTTTGATGTTTTATGTGTTTTATATATATGTTAGTTATGTTATGTAATTCCAACAGTGGCATCATGAGCCGTTTATAATGTGTAATTAATTACCAAAACACATAAAAAACGAATATTGTATTGTGTATTGCATGTTAGTCGAATTCTAGGGTTCTTAATTCGAAACCCTAATTTTTTTTGTTTGGTTCGATCCATATTAATATTAAAAAAAAAAAAGAAATGGTTTGTAAAAATTGTAGAAACCCTAGGTTGCATGCAATTTTTTATGTGTTAATTCATGTATAGTTGTTATGAGACATGGAATTATATGTGTATTTTTGAATAACTTGATTAATTGGTAATAAGTTGATATGGATCCATGATGAACGTGCATATTTGATCATGGATCATATGATATTATGTAGTAATTGTTACGTGGTTATGTGTTTACATGCTTTTTATGCTATAATTAATTAGGGTTTATTAGTAAGTAAAATTTGATTAGAATACTAATAAACCGAATTAAATAATGGTGAAATTGGATTTGTTTTTTAAGAGTTAAATTTTCAATAGTTTAATTGAGTGATGAGTTTTGTGCCAATAGTACGAACGGCTCACCCAATTGTGACAAACTATAAGAGGGGTATAAGGAGGGTACGCATTAAATTGTGACCCGAAAGAAACGGGTTTTTAATTGGCTTTATGCTAACCTTTAGTTTCCCCGCTCCTTTGTGCGTCAAAATTGGAGCTACCTAGTACGACTATTTTATTGTACAAAATCATCTTAAGGGTAAATTAGCTTTAATTCCATGTGCCACTTTGTGGTAATTATCCGAAACACTAAGTCTTTGGACTTATGCAAAAGTACGATATAATGGACGATCATTAAAGGTAAATTCTTTTATTGGTGAACCCAATACCTCAATCAAAACTTTGTTAATTTAATCTTAGTGAATTGGTTAATAAAATGTTTTTTTTTATGAAAACCTATGTTATGAAGTTGTATGCATGCTCCTTCATACATAATTTTTTGATTACATACATAAAAAACTAGTACCCTTAAACTTAAGTTTATGCCATCTAATTATAAGAAACACTTGAAGTTGTAATTTAGCTTAAGTGAGACCTTGACTAGATTACAATGACAAGGTAAATTTCCATGGTTACGTGAGACCGTACATGGAGAATTTGCACTTTCTAAATTAGACAACTTAATTGAGTTGTTAGTGAGACCTAGAAACTCAAGGCATAAGATGGGATGAAACATGCTTACATTGCAAATAGATTTTTGGCAAATGTAAATCCCATAATGATCTAGGAATTGCAATATGAAATTGCCAATTATTGTTCGACAATTACCTTGTTGAATACTATCATTACTAGCATATCAACTGATGTAATGGTACTATGTCAATTAGGATCCTAGCTTTAAGGAAATTCTTTGGTTTATATGAATATTAACCAATGGGTATTTTATTTTCTTAAAGATTTATTATCGAAAATACTAAAATTAAATTTTGTAAATTCTTTTAAATGTATTAATGCAACATTAAACCGTAAACATGGGTTATTCTTTTATTGGTAAATTGATCTACACCCATAGGTGTTTTTGGCTAGAGTCAACTTTACTAAAAAACAAACCTAGTCTCCTTTCCATGAGAGAAGAGTGAGACTCAATCCTATTCCTTTTCATGAATGAGAATGGTATAATAGGAACATTAGAATTGTCTAAATTCTAATATAACTCATAGCAAGCTTTAATAGTTAAGAGAATTGCACATTTTTATTTTCCATAGAAATTTCATAACCCTCATTCGGCGATTAAATTCTTTTGTAACAAATATGACATTTGGTTAACTAGAAAAGTTTGAGTTATTAAATTAGAAGCTAGACTGCTTACCGCAAAAGGTAGTAAAGGCAAACTAGGATATTTTATCTAGTTGTTGTTCCTTTAACCCTTTAGAGGTACTACATACCATTGTGGGGATGA
Source organism: Artemisia tridentata subsp. tridentata (assembly GCA_021014915.2). Taxonomy (NCBI): domain Eukaryota; kingdom Viridiplantae; phylum Streptophyta; class Magnoliopsida; order Asterales; family Asteraceae; genus Artemisia; species Artemisia tridentata. The sequence goes on along the minus strand of CP139508.1, from coordinate 363,677,995 downwards.
TAGACCTATTAAAGGAAGAAATTGCATGCCCAATTTTCAAGTTAATTGTATTGATCTATATTTCATTATCTTCATTGTAGAATACACTCTTGGAGTGCCTAAGTAATTGTTACATATGAGCCTTCAAAGATGTAGAAAAGTTAAAAGCAAGATATTTCTTTTCACTGGTTATGAAACACTTACAATGTTGTCAAATCCAGCGGGAGCATTGAATCTTATTACTGAATAAGGGATTATTGTAATGTTCTCTAATTCAGTGGGAGCTACAAGCTTTATTGTCTTGGTAGTAACCCAGATTATCTTTTGAATGTCTCAAGATAATTACTTTCCAATTGTAGACACTTATGTTTTTTTTTAAAGGTTAGTCATGTAAGTTTCTTTACTAGACAGTGAAGTTCTACATTTACTTGCTATACTAATATCTATGACACAAATCATACTGATCACATAAACAAACGTCTTTCGTGTTGTTTATCTGCTACATGATGTTGTTCCATGCACAAGTGGGAGAAATCTTATAATTGTGTGCAAGAAACAACACATAGAGATATGATTTAAAGGATTGTCTTGACCACAAGGTAAGAAACTAACGTTCTAAATATGACTAATACACATCTAATTCAAGAAACACTTGGTGTTGAAATTTAGCTTAAGTGAGACCTTGACTAGATTGCAATGACAAGGTGAATTTCCATGATTACGTGAGACCGTACATGGAGAATTTACAGTTTCTAAATTAGACACCTATTAGAACATGTGTCAATATTAACAAGACTACTTCAAATTTGAATATTTATGTATTCTTGGAATGTCATAAATAAATGAAGTAATAAATTAACTTGAAATTACTATTGAAACCAAATTGTGGTGTTCATGATTACTTTAGTTATACATGTTTATACTTTATTGTAAAGTTATAAATATGAAGTCTTTTAATTGTTACAAGACTTATTATAATATAAAGTAAGAAGTTAACTTGTTATGTCTTCTTTATTAAGACATATACAAGAAGTCATCGAGTTGATTAATAATTTATAACGTATAGTGGGATTATAACAGTTTATGTCTTCTTGTTGAGACATGGACATGAAGTGACTTAGTTAAAAAGTACTTGTGTTATAAAGCATGCAATTGGCTTGAAAAATCTATTTCACCATTAAGTTGACTTAGTTGGTAAATAGGTAAGCCAAAAAGAGTATAAGTTTATCTTACATATTGTTAGATTGTCTCACAATATTAGTTCTAATGAAATACCATAAGTTTGTGGTGTGTTCAGTTAGGAGAATCAAACTCTATTGGTATCGTTTGATTAAAGATAACTATAACTTCTTTTCTTTCAAAAGTTATCAAGGTTAGAAAATTGAGTATGGATTGTATATACTCAATAAGACTCCAACCTAGAAGATTAATAAGACACCATTTATTATTGAATGTGATGAATCACATTAAGTCTTAAAATGAAGTTCTGAATTTGTTAAACTTCTGATGAAGCTAGATATTAACAAATTAATATCAGGAACTGTCAATGTGTATTTTTAATGTCCCAAAAGAGAACAATTTGGTTTTGCTCTACTTGCTAAGTATTTATAGATAGTCTATAAATTGCAAAAGGCAAGTGGGAGTTTTTATCTTGAAAAGATAAAATTACAAGATACATAATCTTCTAAAAATATACTAGTGAATGTCATGATGAGGTTAAATATGTTAATGTTAAATCTCAAGATGATGGAATTCTCATTCATAGATCCGCAAGGATACCTCAAATATTTGGATAATATGCTGAGGATTATGAGTTACAGGATTATGGTAAACCTGTTGATCATTAAGATGAATTGCAAATATTGAATTTGGCAAATTACTCATACTATGAATGTTAAGATGCAATCCATAAAGATAATTAGTTTTTGGAAACTTAGTTTATCTTGAACTCTATAGTTAGACTATAGAATGAAGATGAGTTTCTTCAAAGGGAATGAAAATCCTAGAGGTTTAAATCTTTGTGTAGAAATTATATGGACAATTTTGTAAACACATTTAATATATGTCTTATGACAAGATTATTAATCACACTTAAGCAATTAACAGTGCCAAAGCAAGACTAGAGGAAGACTCTTTCACTGTATGAATGATTGCCTCAACGCAACTCAAGAGGGGAAGAGAGCTTCATATTTTTCTTAACCTAATTAATAAGCCCCGGGGGAGAATGATGATGGAGAAGTATTGTACCCATGACTCAAAATTTCCTTGCCAAGCTACATGAAAGAGATTTTCGGAAGTCCACAGAAAAATTATTGCTAATTGCCCATTGAATATTCTTTCTAGGCACATTAAATGTATAAATATTATGATTGTCATCCTTAGTTTCATTAATATGAAATTGACAGTGGTATTTACTAATATGACACTGAATGAAAAGCATTTACACATTTATCTATTATGAGTGGTATTTACTAATATGACACCGAATGAAACGCCCCTTTGAAGCTCAAAAGGATGGTAAAAATAGAATCGCATAAAAGTTTATTTCCAAACATTCGCATTGAATGTTGTCATTTACATAGGAAATAGGAGATGCCAAAGTATATGCTATATGCACAACATATAGTTCTTTATGGCCTATAAATTGATTTCAAATGAATCAAATCATCAAACAATGAAGATTGCTGAAGTGTATGGATGTATTACTGGGTAACTACTCCTTTGGCAGTAATTAAGTTACGGCTAAGAGTAACTGCCAAGGGAGATTTGCCCTGCAATCCATCAATTTTACATGACTATCAGTACCTTATCTAAAAAACAAGCATTTTCAACTATCTGTCAAATTGTTGCCGAAGAAGTGCGAATGAAACAGTGGGAAAATCGAGTTCGCGTCAAGTTTACGGATGATGCATGAACATCAATACATCAAGTACGTACTACAGATCCCCGCTACCAATCATACTGGTTCAGTAGTTTTTTCTTCACCTTTAAAGTTGCATGTTACCTCTAAACAATTTTCAGTTCATATACATACTTAAAAGAGCAAATAATACATGTCGTTTAAATTACATCTAGTAAAACTAGAAACTAAAGAAAGTTTACAAATTTTTTTTTTTTTTTTTTTTTTTTTTTTTTTTTTTGAAAGGTGAATATATATTACTACCAAAACTCACTTTTACAAACCAACTGCAAGCTAGGATTTTTGGACATGCCCCCAAAAAAACAGACAAGCAGTGAACAAATAACAAAGAAATACAACCAATGAATACATCTTCAAAATACTATGAACATAAGAGACATCATGAACTAATATTCACCTATATTCACCAAAGCATTCTACCTAATGAATACATTTTCCACTAATCATACAATAAACTGTATCAGTATTAAAGTGCAACAACCTCCTCACACCATAACATTACAAAAGTATCATTTAGCGGGCATCATCATAGGTTAATGTTTCATACATCACTATTGGATAATTTGTAATGCTGACTATATTTCCCAAGCACTATGATAGTTACTTAAAGCCAAAACTTGCAGCCCTCCTCATAAGTCAAGCTAAAGAAATACACACAACAATAGGCATCATCACACCACTAGAGACTATAACAATATGATTTTCTATCTATCCTCCTTTGACAGTGTAATGCTAGGACCAAGAAGTCTCATTTTTCACAGCTTTCTATTCCTAGCAAAGGTTTACAAATTTAAAACTTCAAAGTGACAAAGTTTATAGTTATAGCTCTTTAAAAGGAAATAGATGATGACAATCTTTGCTTATACACTTAAATATAAAAAAACTTTTATAAAAACTAGATGATTATAAAAAAGTTAAAAAATATATGATGAAAATTTTGGTTACACTTGAAATGCAGCTAGAACCGGATTTCTTTATTAGTGGGCCGCTTTATTCCATTAGCCCAAACATATGCACTTTTAACCTACGCGAATTAATTCATGACACTATATAAACACATGCAACACGCAACAATGGTGGTTTTTGTTTATATGTTTCAGGTTTAGTTATTCGTAAATGTTTTATACTGTTCGATCGTAATTATATGGCACCATAGCAACCCTCATAAATAATCACTGTTTTTGTTTTTGTTTTTCTTTTGCCCGAATGCAATAACATATATTATCATCCATCAAAGTCTAACGATCAAAAATCATGGAGATCAGATGATTTTCGTAGCCTATCATGACAACATATAACGACACAGCATGACAAGAAAAAAGAGAGATCTTGGGGCAGTAAATGTGGTGTCGCTCATATATTGTCATGTGGGATAATAAAGGTAAGCCACTACAACATCGACCATGTTGTCCCAGGCCGCTTATCATGTTGTCGCATCCTTCTTCTACTGCTTGTCATGTGGTGTTGACATCATATGAGAAGTAGTAGAAGAAAGATGCGACAACATAATGAACGGCTTAGAACAATAAACAATGAAATACTCAAGAAGATATGAAGATGGGCAAACCCAATGACATGATCACATGAATCGGTTGCAATTTGGATGCTCGAGGTATTCACTTTCCCTCAACAAGATGCCCGGTTTGTGATGAAGATCTCGAAAGTGCCCAACATTTATTTGTTGACTGTACTTCCATAACAGCCAACTTATGTAATGTTAGTATCCGCTTATGGTGGGGTTTGGATGACCATCCAAAAGATCTCATCAACCTTAGCTTGTGGGCCGACAAACTTTAACACCATTGCAAAGGTTTGTTTTGTTGCTTTCATTCACATGACATTTTGGTTATATGGAGATTTCGAAATCGGATTTGCGACTAAAAACCGCAAAAAAATACTCTTGTTGAAAAATTAAAGTGCTCTCGCACTCTTGGATTCTTCACGGAAATAGGAAAATTAATCCAGATTAGAATAGTTGGCTATATGGTCCCATTTCTTCATGTACGAACTTAATTCTTTGTAACTTTTACAACATATCACCGTTCAAAGAGGTTCTAGAATCAAATTTCATTGGAGATATTGTGAGATATATTGTGATATAGGTGGTTTAGAGTGTGAAAAAATTAGTGTGACACTACAACAAAAGAGAGGACGGGCGAGGAGAGTTTCGGCGGGGACGCCCCTGTCCCCGCCGAAAGCCGCTAAACGACAAAAACTATGCCGAGCTGGCACAAAGTCTCGCTGACCGTTTACGAGATTTTCAACGCAACTTTTCGGCGGGGACCCACATTTGACAAAATTTGACCAAACTTAGAACGCTTAATTGTTCCCGCGTTTTTTTCCCGCTCCCACTTTCGGCGGGGACATGTCCCCGCTGAAAGTAAAGATGCACAGTTCTGGGTTTTTGGCGGGGACCTGTCACCGCCGAAAGTATTAAGCATTTTCCCTCCTAAAAACTAGCTTTATCCCGCCAATATTTTCTGGCTTTTGGCGGGGACATGTCCCCGCCAAAAGTACTGGCGCCAATTTTTCCCGCCAATGTTTTACTTATATATAACCTAACCGTGGATGAGAGACCGGCAAAACACAAATAACCAAATCACTAATTCCCACAAAACACACATAACAATGGATGGTTAGCGAATTTGGATAGTTATTGTTAAAACAGGTTCTATGTAAAAACAGGTTCTATGTTTAGCGAAGTTGGCGAATTTGGATTAATATTATTTTTAGCGAATTTGGGTTTGTTGTTGTATGTTTAGTGAATTTGTTGTTGGCGAAGTTGGCGATGTTATTGTAAAAACAGGTTCTGCATTTGGTAGGTTTTTTCCGAAAAAATTCTGGAAAAAACCTGAAAATTACCCATTTTGCAGCAATATGCTGCAAAATGGGTCAGAAGCTTTTGGCGGGGACCTGCCAAAAGGCTGAAACATATTGGCATGTTTAAGCTTATTGGCGGGGACATGTCCCCGCCAAAAGAAATTAACATAACAGTGAAAGCAGCTTTCGGCGGGGACATCTCCCCGCCAAAAGAGGTTAACTCAACTGTGGAAGACACTTTCGGCGGGGATAAGTCCCCGCCAAAAGACTTAATTATTTAATATAACTGCTTAGTTAATTAACTTTTTGGTTAATTATTATAGTTTTTTGCGGGGACATGTCCCCGCCAAAAACTGTTGCCACGCTGGACAATCTTTGACTAGCTGAAAGGTGGTGGGACCCACAAGTCTCCGCCCAAAGTTGACATCTGTCCCCACTGAAAATATCAGCGAGGAGGCTTCTGCGGGGACGTTTCGGCGGGGACATATCCGTGCCGAAAGTGTATTGGCGGAGACATGTCCCCGCCGAAAGGGAAAAAAAATCCTCTCCGAAAGCATCAGATGTTGTAGTGTGATAATAAAAAGAAAAAAAAAAATATATATATATCGCCGTTCAGAAAAAAGGCACGAATCAAAGTTTATACATAACACATACGTACAAATCTATCTCGGTTGAATGTCATTCACATAGGAAATAGGATATGCCAAGTATGTGCTACCTATAAATTGACTTTAAATCGATCAACTATTTTCGTAAATATCGTCCAAAAAAAAAAAAAAAAAAACTATTTTTCGTAAATCAACTATTGTTTTCTTATAAATGATGCATTAGCTAGATTTTTTTATGAGGAGGAGAGAAAAAAAAAAAAAAGATGCCTTATGAGCTAGAGCGTCTCCCAGTCTATTGTGTGAGTCTTCGGATGATCAATTATGTTGAGCACGACTACATTATTGCATCTATTCGTTGAGATTGTACGTGAGGGTATACAAGAGTGTTGGGACGGAACCATGACCAAATAAGAACGCGTGCTCAAATTTTTTGGAATCGTAATATAGAATCACATTTCGATGGACTGTGTGCATTTAAATATACATTTAGGAAAAATTGATGTTTTTTTTTTTCTTTTCAAAAATTAACACTACCTCGAAAAAATCCATAGAGATCATGGGCACCCGCGGGAACCCCCTGGTTCCGTCCCTGCAATAGTGTTGAGTGACGTCAAAGCATCTATTCTTGTAATCCTGTTTAGTATAGTGAAGTCGTTGTGTACTTGGCTAAAAGAGCCGAACCATGTTAAATATTGTGTTGTGTTTGATATTCTTGTATAGTTCTTTGTAGGGGGTATAAAACCCCAAACACTTTCTATAACAATATATATGAGATTTGCTATACATTCTTACATTTTCATCATACAAATCATCCTATACTCAACAATATTATATAGTTTTTTTCTACTTATTCTGTCTCTGCATCCAAACCGTCAGTTCTGTCACTTGGCAGGATCCTGTAAGTAAGACACTTTGTAGGATGATAATGTATGAATGTTTAGCATTTTCCTAAATATATATATATGTTGCATGAACACATGTGTCCTTTTCAAAAAGTTATTGACTTCTTGAATCAACGTTTATAATTGTTAACTATTTAATATTTTAGTATTCTAAAGGCACTTGTTACACAACTATATTTATTAACTCGTGTAGCAATTGTGCCATAGGCTTGATTGTCGTAGACGGATTTTGAATAGCTGATCCTTCATATTAGCCTATTGAAACTGTTGTGTTTGGTTTTTCTTCAAGTGTCGAGACATTATATAACGGGAGTAGATATAATTACAAGAAGATCTATCTAGATGATGAAAATCCATGCACTTAAAGCCTCCAAATATATATAGATAATGTGAATGTGCAATGGCGCAGCCTCATTGTGTCTGGCTTGAAAAAATGTATGTAGGTTGGGAAAGATGCATATAGATGCATACAAAGTTTCAAGCAGACCATAAACAGAATGTTGTTTGTAGGTTTTTCGTTGTTGATGTGTTGTGTGTTGATGATGTATGTAAACCTCTTCTTTGCTGGCTTCTTTATAGGCTAGAAAAACATTCAGCTTGATGCATTCCAACCTTTCACACTACACCAACGTTTTGCAATCTTTCAAAAGATTGCATCCTTTGCAAACTTCCAACAATTCCTTCCGTGAATATAATGCCAACTTGGGTTATGGTAGTTAGATTAGCCGTTATACGACTAGAAATGTGTGAGCCTATTGGGGGCACACACGTTAATACACGAAGAGTACGTTTATTATGTATTTAATATATATGACTTGTTTATATTTGTTAAATATATAATATGTTTCACGAAATATATTTAATGAATTGTTAGTTTAACCGTTAGACGTTATAGACTAATTAATACATGTTAAATAAAAAGAGAAGGGTTAAAGTGTCGGTTTTTGAAAAGTGTTGGAGTTAAATACAAGAACTTGTTGGACAAGTTTTGTTAACTATATAAACACCCTTGAGGTGTTCTTTTGTGATATAGCCAACACGCACGACACAAGCTAAAAACCTAAATACCCCACGACATAATACTTCAACTCTTATTGGTTTTCTTTTCTCTGTGTGTTCGACAACTGGAAAGAAAATATTTTTGTTTCGTTGTTTGTATGATTATATATAATTACGTATGCATGGTTTTGTTTCATGCATGCAATATTAATATATATAATCCACTGATTCCTTTTCTCTTTTAATATTGATTCAAACGCACACTACCTGGGCTTTTGGATCGGTTTTAGCTTAACATACAAGAACACGTGGTGTTTGCTTGTATTTGTGAAACAAGGACTAGCACCCTAACGTGCTCGTGTGACGTGTAGTGTGAGCAACCGTAGAGGTAGTATATATTTACTACTTAGTTTCATTTGCGGATGACTACAAGGGTTAGTTTTCGATTTATTTTTCTTGTCCCTTTTAGTTGTTATATTTGTTTATTATTTGTGTTAATTCTAATAGCCAAACTAGATCCATATTCCGCTGCGTACTCGTAGTTAATGGTTAACATATTATCAAATCTCAACAGTGGCATCACGAGCCAAATCGTTTGGTGTATTATTTGTTACACAAATTTAATAAACACGTGAAAAGGTTGCATGAAATCTAATTTAGTTATTTGTTTTATTTTTATTTTGACAACTATAATGCAATACTTGTCATTAATTAATAAAAAATAACAAGACACAAACGAATTAATTAACGGTTAATTAGATACATAAAATAGCAAAAAAAAATAAAAGTTAATAAGTTTGCCATGATTATTTTATGTGTGTATTCCGGCTATAAGACCTACGCAATCATTTTTTGTGATGCATGTGGTGATCTAGGCACTTGATGAAAACCTAGTGAGGGTCTTATGGTTCTCTTTGTGGGGAAGACTTGCTAGAGTTCTCGGATCTAAATGTTTACTTGTTAATATTACTGTCATGTTTTAGTATTATGTTTGTTAATATTATTGTCATGTTTTAGTATTATGTTCTTTGGTGATTTTTGTTTTTAGCCTACATGTTTACACGCCTAAAACTAAAAATAAAAGAGGACTAATACCTATAAAAAGATGACATTAATATGGTCTTAATTTACACGCCTAAATACCATGCTCATTGTGACCTGCTATTTGATTCGTGGAAAATTGTTTTTGTAAAATTAAGTGACCTAAATTATTGAAACAAGTTTTCATGAAATTAAAAACTGGATGCTATGGACACTTGGGAAGTACGGCTCACCCACTAGAACAAACTATAAGGGGGGTTTCAGGCGATGCGCACAGTCACACCTACAGGATTTCCGGTCATAGCTTCGCGCTGACCCGGTCCTCCGCCTCCTTGCGAGTTCGATTGGAGCTACCGTGAACCATGATGATCACTACAGTGTCATTACTAAAAGTTTTTAAATAAAGTGTTACAAAGTTGTTTTGCATGCTTCTTTGTACACGATTTTAACACATTTATGTGTATACCCTATGTGTAAATTTTAAGTCTATGCCACCCAACCAAGAACATGTGCATTTGACTTGACCTCTTTGGTCAGACCTTAGGGCCATTTCAAACCCATGGCGAATTTTGCTCATTGGTCAGACCTTTGGCGATATTTGCACGTTCTTGCTTGGTCGACTTATTTCGAGTATGCTTGGTCAGACCTTGGACCCGAGGCATAAGATGAGACTAAACATGCTCATGACATTACTACTTGTCTACTAATGTCTTGATCAGTCTCATAAATCTAAGAGTTGCATTTTATGCAATTAACGCTCGTCGCTTACCTCTTGCCCCACTTGTTTACACGCTGGTCAGACCTCCGGTAATAAGTGGGAGGTCAAGATGGATCTTAGTCTTAATTAATAATTAATTGGGTAGTTAATTCTTTTAAGAATTTAATTATCGAAAATACTAACATTGAACTTTCTATGTTCTGATTAAAATTGTGTTGTTCAACATAATTCGTAAACAAAGTTTGTTTTTTTCTTAAAAAGACACACTTGGTCTCTTTTTCTGGTAAGAAGAGTGAGACTTATTCCTATTTGTTTCTCCTTAGTTGACAAACTAAGATAGGATTACAATTGTTAAACTCACTTATGATCTTTCATTACCCTTTTTCGGTATTGAAATAATTGAAAGATAAAATATTTTGTGTAACTAGAAAACATTTTTTGTCTATAGCTACCAAAATAAATGACATCTTGCACTTGTCACGATGTATGAGTTTAAACCGCAAAGAGTAAAGAAATTACTAGCATATTTGCTAGGTATTTTTCTTGGACTCTTATTATTCCTTATAGTGCTAAATACCCTTGGGGCTATGTAGACGATAAAGGAGGAATTGCATGCTAACTATTCAAGTTAAATGAATGAATGAATGGCTAGTCCCTCATCTACATAAGTAGGACTTCATATACTCTGTTCAATACCTAAGTACATTGCTACTTGTAGGCATTCGAAGAGAATAGGAAAGTATATTAAATTGCAATATGCTTTCTACTGGCAATGTAACACTTACAATGTTGACAAATCCAGTGGGAGCATTGCGTTTTTATTACTGAAATAACATTCCTGTAATGTTGTCAATTTCAGTGGGAGCTACGAGATTTATTTCCTTGTTAGTCACCCATATCATTTCAAACTTGCTTTGAAATAATTCATTACTTTCCGAATATGAACGACCATTGCTTAAAGGATAATTGCATTTTATTTTATTAGATAACACGTTGCCTTTCTGCTGTTGCTTTCTGAACGTTATCTATAGAATAATAATCCACAATTCCTTATTAAAGGTTATGGTTCTAAAACTACTTGTGATATCTATGACATTATCATATTTTTTACACAATCAATCACATGTTGTTTGTTTTCATAATATGATGTTGTGCCTTACACAAGTGGGAGAAATCTCAAAGTGTGTGCAAGGAACAACATATTATTTGTTTCTCTTGACCGCAAGGTAAGAAAGCTAATAATTCTACTAGGACTTAAACACACAAGATGTTTGTTGCCCTATTACATTCAAATGTCATGATATAGTGTAAAGATACTTCAACATTTCGACTACATGTTTTAGTCAACATAATTATGGTTAAATGATAGTAATCATAATTCTGAAGTATAAAATTAACTTGAAATTACTACAGAACTCAAGAGTTTGCGTTCATGATTACTTTTGTTAGTATAATTATGTTTACATGTTAAGACATAATTATAAAGTCCTTTAATTAGTCAATGACTTATAACATAAAGTATATAGTAAAATTGTTATGTCTTCTTGTTAACACATAAACATGAGGCCTTTGAATTATTCAAAGACTTATAATGTATTATTGACATGTTCTGTTTTCTTGTGAACACATGAACATATAATTCTTGAACAGTTCTGTCTTCTTGTAAACACATGAGCATAAGGTTCTTGTATTATTCAAGAAATATACATTATAGCATGCACTTGGTTCGAAAATATTTAATATGCAATTTGGCTCGACCCAATTGACAAGTATTTGGTCCAAAGAGAATTAAATTATCTATGGAATTCTGATATAGTTTCACAATTCAAATACTTATAGAATACCATATTATTATGGTATGTCTAATAGGTTGAAACAAACAATATTCATATTGTTTGATTCATGATAGCTTTAATTGCTCTGCCTCCAAAATCTATCAAGGTTAGAAAATTGCGTGTGTCATGGACATACTCAATATGGTTCAAACCTAGAAGGTATTCAAGACAACCCATGACCGAAACCCCTAAACCTTAGGGATTTTTGGTTTTTCCATTCAAACCAATCGAATCCTAAACCCTTTTGGGTTTTTGATTTATCTACACTTCCTAGCTTGAAGATTGTAGTATTGGTGTTCCTCCTAGCTCGACGAAACACAAAACTGTTGCTAAGGTTTTCGGTCAAAGGGTGATACAAAAATTAGGGTTTTGCTACAAACCTTAATTAGAGTTGTTGGAAGAAATTCCATTATGTCTTGATTTAAGTTCTGAATTTGTTAAAATTTTATGAAGCATTTTATTAACAATCTTGAGATGAGAACTTAAAATGTATTTTGTGGTTCCCAAATAAAGAACAATTTAATTGTTGCTTAAATACTTAGTATTTAGAGAATTGTCTCTACTTACAAAAGTAAGTGGGAGCATCAACAAATCTTGAAGATATTCAAGAACAAATACACAACCTTCTAAAATCCACTTATTAATGTCATACTAAGGTTAAACATGTAAATGTTGACCGAAGTATAATGTTACTCTCATTCACAAATCTGCAAGGATGCCTCATCACTTGAGTGATATTTTAATATCAATGCTGAGGGATAATAAGTTAGATGATCATTGTAAATCTGCTAACTACTAAGGTACATTATCACATCTTGAATCTGACAAATGTCTTAGAATTATGAATGATAAGATGCAGTCCTTAAAAGGCAAATCAATGTTTTGATCTTGATTGTTATTTCGCCTAATAGTTAACCTATGAGGTTGGAATAAGTTTCTTTTGAAGAAAGGCTTACAAGGACAAAATTGTATACATGATTAATGCATGGTTTATAATAAGAAGTTTTTAATCATACTCATTCAATTGACTGTGATTAGATTTTCTTATATACACGCATTAATTAAATAAAGATAATTAATTGTCATACAAGTTTTCCTTGAATGTGGAATATGGCAATTAAGTTTTATAAATCTTTCCTTTATGATTACCTTTTGCGAGGACGGTGTGTAATCAAAATGGTTATGAGTTTATATAATCTTTATGTAGTATACAAGTTTAAGCAATCCAAGTTTGGATTGGATCGAGCATCTAGGAGCTGAGATCTTGAATTTAATTACAATATGATTTTGATTGAATTAAGATAACTCCTGATTACATCTGACATTAAGTGGGAGCACTATGTTTTTCATTAAAATTCATATGTTGTATAACATATTGAAAATATCATTCTATTTAAGCTAGATATTAATCCTTAAGCTTGGAATGAAACTTTACTTGGGATTTAGGGAATAGAACAAACAACCTTGGAGTAAATGTTTATTTGGAATAAACATATGCGAAAAATTAAGTCCAACACAAATGCAATATATCATTCAAGCAAGTCTTAAATGGTATATTTCACTTGAAATAACTTATTACATGGATGGAAACCTTATGTTTTTAACTAAGGATTTGTCATGTATATATTATATTGTGTATAAGGCTGGTTGTTACTTTTGCACTAGAGCAAGATGAGCTGACAACAACAATATCTAATTGAGAGTATTTAGATTATTGTTTAATACAAATGTTTACGAATTATAAAGCATAGTGTTGTATAGGTACAATGATGCTAGAGGATAAATAAAACTAGTTAAAGTAGGATTTTATCATTTATGATAAATCTGCTAACTAGATATGCTCAACAAAGAGCATTGTTGCATTACACATTAAGGAATAAAGAGTACTTTACATTTTAAGAAACTGTAAAGATGATTGTCAGTATGTCGTTGACTTCTAATACCTTATGCAAGGTAGGGCGACATCTCCATACTATGACACTTGCAGTAGTATGAGCATATGAGATAAGACACTCATCTCAAATCCCTCACTATATGTGAAATTTGAAAATAGTATTCGGAAAGTTTACTCAGATGACTATATAGTTTTCTTGCAAAGAAAAGTTGAGAATGTTGGAAACATTAGACTTCAATTTACTAATTAGTCTCATGCATATCTGTTTATAGTATTTGGATAATTGGGATTGTAAGACAATTTTTACTTTATGATGAATAAAGATACTTGGTATTTGTTATTCATTCATATAATAATTGTTATCCTATATTTGCATGTTTAATCCTTGAATGATTTTATCATTCTAAATATGTCCATTGTCGGTTAACAATATGGGAATATTGTTATGCAAGGCAAATGTGAGTGTTGGTTATATTCTATGAGAATGTGGATTGTTCCCGCCAAACTCATATATATTCACAAGGGATGAATATTGGATACCCCAACTTTCGAACATTTACTTTTGGATCCTTGTCATGAGTAAGATGTTGAAAATGGTTTATTATGTCATCCTTAGACTTGAGATACAAGCAAGTTCTGTTATGTGTGGATATCACTTTTGTAATTATATGCCAAACGCTGTCCTGAATAAGGTAGTTATAAAAGCTATTTTTCGGAGTGATGTGAAGCAGCATCCACAACACTTGTAGTCAACAAAGGATTTGTTACTCCACTTGATATGTGCAGAAAGATACCATGGGCCCTCTCCAGAATTAATCAGATAATTGTTTGGCCAAACCCAAAGGGTAATGCAAGATGATTCTTGATTACATTTGGTATATCTGAATTAAATTCTATAACGAGAATCTAAATGGTTAAACTATATGGAATGAGTTAGGATCCATATCCATGGTTTAACGGTATCTATAGCAAGGGATGATTATAGCAAGAAATAAATAACCATGCTACTGAGAATGTTTTTTAAAACTTTATCTCAGACATTTCTAGTTAAATAACGAATGTGAGTGTTGCTAGACGTTTCCGTCGTTGGTATATATGGTGTCTGCTACTCCAACTCCCAAGTGGGAGCTGTTGGGTTATGGTAGTTAGATTAGCCGTTATACGACTAGAAATGTGTGAGCCTATTGGGGGCACACACGTTAATACACGAAGAGTACGTTTATTATGTATTTAATATATGTAACTCGTTTATATTTATTAAATATATAATATGTTTCACGAAATATATTTAATGAATTGTTAGTTTAACCGTTAGACGTTATAGACTAATTAATACATGTTAAATAAAAAGAGAAGGGTTAAAGTGTCGGTTTTTGAAAAGTGTTGGAGTTAAATACAAGAACTTGTTGGACAAGTTTTGTTAACTATATAAACACCCTTGAGGTGTTCTTTTGTGATATAGCCAACACGCACGACACAAGCTAAAAACCTAAATACCCCACGACATAATACTTCAACTCTTATTGGTTTTCTTTTCTCTGTGTGTTCGACAACTGGAAAGAAAATATTTTTGTTTCATTGTTTGTATGATTATATATAATTACGTATGCATGGTTTTGTTTCATGCATGCAATATTAATATATATAATCCACTGATTCCTTTTCTCTTTTAATATTGATTCAAACGCACACTACCTGGGCTTTTGGATCGGTTTTAGCTTAACATACAAGAACACGTGGTGTTTGCTTGTATTTGTGAAACAAGGACTAGCACCCTAACGTGCTCGTGTGACGTGTAGTGTGAGCAACCGTAGAGGTAGTATATATTTACTACTTAGTTTCATTTGCGGATGACTACAAGGGTTAGTTTTCGATTTATTTTTCTTGTCCCTTTTAGTTGTTATATTTGTTTATTATTTGTGTTAATTCTAATAGCCAAACTAGATCCATATTCCGCTGCGTACTCGTAGTTAATGGTTAACATATTATCAAATCCCAACAATTCCTTCCGTGAATATAATTCCAACTTGTCAGCAATCTGTTTAAACATTTATTCCGGCTAATAAACCATTCCATCTTGACAAACCAAAACTCTTTCTAGTTAAACCGTTTGGACTCAAAATATTGTTATACTTGTTTCCAACCTACTTGAACTATTGGAATGGAGCATTCAAACTTACTTTTCTTTTCCTTTTTACTTGAGCAGAACACATTAGTTTACAATAACACATATACACACTTATCTAATGGGAGTATTTAGTACTCATATTGAATGAAATGCCCCTTTGAAGCTCAAAAGGATGGTCAAATAGAATCGCATAAAAGTATATCTCCAAACATTCTCATTGAATGTCATTCACATAGGAAATAGGAGATGCCATGTATATGCTAAATGCACAATAGAACATGCATATAGTTCCCTTTGGCCTATAAATTGATTTTAAATGTTGTTTCATGAATCAACAAACAATAAGGATTGTTGAAGTGTAAAGATTTATTACTGGGTAACTACTCCTTTGGCAGTTAATAAGTCGCGACTTAGATTAACTGCCAAGGGAGATTTGCCCTGCAATCCATCACATTTACATACTATTTATGCCTTATTTTAAGAGTTAAGCATCTTCATTTTCAACTCCATTTGACACACCCTGCCAAAAGAAATATGACGAAACGGTAGGAAAAATCCTCTATTTGCAAAACTGCTCTATTTGCAAAACTGCTCTATTTGCGTGGTAACTATTAAAATACAATTTGACTTTTGGGGTCAATCTACTTTTGTTCTAATGGGAAGGGACATGAATATGGTGAATAAAGTGCTACCAAAACTGCTCTATTTGCAACATAAGTTTATGTTTTTTTTTTTTTTTTTTTTTTTTTTTTTTTTTTAAATATATGAAATTTAAATTATATGATTTTGGTGCAAAAGGGTAAAAATATTTTATTATCATAACAACTTACAACAATTGAGGAAACATACACATTGAAATGAACATGCCGATTCAGTAAATAGAGATAAACATACAAGCTTGTCACATGTCGGATACAATTAAAGCATATATCTCTGCTAAGCTTCCTTCTAAGACTGATACAACTCAAAACAGAGATAGTGGACAGCTTCATACGGTTTGTTTAACATCCCAACAGACATCTCTGAATACACCCTAAATGCACCAAGACGATAGCTCCATATCTACATTTCCTAATCAACTCACACCCAAGACCCAAATTATATGATTTTGTCTTCATACTTTCAAATAATAACTTGTAACTAGTACGCTTTGACATTTTTCAATAACTTTTTTGTTGACAAATAGTGTGATGCTGATGCATTTTGACTTTTTGGGTCAGACATTTCAGTATTAGCTTAATAAAACTTAGCACCAACATCTACGCAATTTCATCATAACATTCCTGTAGCTATAAGTAGCACCTGCATTTGGGTGGAACTCTAGGATGAGTCTTACGGTTGAAAATATGAGAGATGGTTATTCCCACAAGCAAAGCTCTTTTAGACCGGTGGTATACGAGTGATTCCCGATTCATTTATCAACATAAAAATTGAAGTTTCATTTTAAGTTATCTTTTAAAAAATTTATTTTAATTCGCTTCTGCGATGAAACTTGGTGTGGTAATTCTCTTTTAAAAAATTTATTTCCTCGTATCTACATGCTTGATAATGATAGTGGTTGCAACATAGCTAGTCGTGTTTCCCTTCAAGACTGGAGTTATGTTCTAAGAAGGACCGTGAGAGGTGGTATTGAATCGGCTCAATTATCTGACTTGAAACACTTAATCAGAGATGTGGTGTTATTGGACAATAATGACTCTTGGAATTGGTCGCTTCACATTACCAAGGGTTTCACTGTTGCTTCGGTTCGTTCCTTGATTGACTCTTGTATTCTTGAGGTTTCTCCCATCGCTACTCGTTGGAATCGTAGTATTCCCATTAAAGTTAACATTTTTCTGTGGAGGTTGTTGTTGAACAAGCTTCCTTCTAGGGTGAATTTGGATAGGAGAGGCATTGATGTTCATTCTCTTCTCTGTCCCATTTGTCAAGAAGACGTTGAAACGGTTAACCACATTTTTTTCTCTTGTGAGATGGCCACAGATTTGTGGTCTTTGTTGGCGAAATGGTGGGAGCTCGATATCCCATTTTGCGCGAGTATGGAGGATTGGATCATGTGGCTTGATACGTCGTCCTTCTCAAAGAATGTTCGAGTTTTTCTTGAAGGTGTGGGAGGGGTTCTTTTATGGTCCATATGGAGTTTTCGAAATCAACTAGTTTTTTCTAATCTCCCCCCCTAGGAAGGCGATGATTTGGGATAATGTTGTTTCCCAATCTTATTTGTGGATTTCTTCTAGAAATCCTAATTTTAATCTTAGTTGGGTAGGTTGGTTGCAAAACCCTATAGCTACTATATCTTCTTTGTAATTGTTTCTAGCTTTTGCTAGTTTTAATATAATGTCGCCGTTCAAAAAAAAAAAAAAAAAAGTTATCTTTTTGTCCTTTGATTCACAGGCGAAACCTTTTCCAAAAAAGATGAATACATGTAACATAGAAACGATGGTATTTCAGTAACAGCTATCACATTTGTATCATTAAATTAGTTTGGTTTTTGATTGACATGACTAGTCACCCAGCCCAAAGTAACATAGGCCGACTAAACTAAGCCAAAACACAAAGTTCAAAATATTGCAGTTTTGGTGCCGGTTCAGTTATGGTAACTTGTCTCTTTTGCTAGCGCTGAGCTCATGGCCTTAACTAAAGTTAAACGTGCTTTTATCGTCAAACTCAAGGTCTGTTGGATCCTCTTAAGTTTATGGACAAAATATTAAACGTGTATGACTAGAATCGAACTCGAAACCATGGGATTGCACACATTACATATGAGGAATTAATGTACAATAATTAATATATATAAACAGTTATATATTTAAATATTCAAACATAAAATAACGACTAACGGACGTTAAGTAATTAACGGGAATTGACTAACGACCGTTAGAGAATAAAGGAGGGACTATGGATGAAATTAGAAGGACAAGAAGGTTCTAGAATCCCTTTGGGACTTTAGAACCGATCGGCTAGGGTATTCCAAAGCCCAATCCATAGAAACTTGTCTTTCAAGATTTCATACCTATAAATACATGGCCTAGGGTTATTGGTTTTCTATCTTTGCACTCTTGCTATAACCCTAAGTCTTGTTTTCTCTTCATCTTCTTCATTTCCGATCGATCACACATCCCTTTGGAATTGTCGATCCAACTTTTCTTAAAACAAAGTTTGTTTGGTTTTAACTTGTGTTTATTACTAGCATAATCATTAGTTCAGTTATAGTATGTGTGTAGAAGACTGTGGTATAAACTCACTATAGTATATACATCTTGGATTGAGATACAAAACGGTAAGGGGTATCTCGCTAATCTACTTTGATTATTAAAGAAGAAGATTTGAAGTATTGATCCTTATTTTTGCTAGGATCAAAGGTACGTGTCTTTAATTTTTGATTAATCTTTTATATGTTAAAATATGATCCTATGCTTCCGCATATGTTTTTGATTGATATTGGAATAAATATATGATAGTCATGGTATTAAAATTCTAACAGTGGCATCACGAGCCGTTTAACATGTAATTGTATTACCGAAACACATAAAAATCAAATCTTGATTAGGATTACATGTTAGTCGATTTTTTTTCTAGGGTTTAGAACATAAAAAAATCAAAGCCCTAATTTTTTTTTTTTGGGGGGGGGGGGGGGGGGGGGGGGGGGGGTGAGCCCTCTTAATTAAAAAATAGTTTTGGAACCCTAAATTAGGAACATGTTTATGTGTGTAAAGGGTTACGTATCTTGTGACTTGTAATTAATCCATGATAAAACATGCATGTTTATCATGGATTAGGGTTTTTTGATTAATTGTTTAGTTATTTGTCACATGTAATAAGATAGATCTAAAATTGGGGATGACCTCAATTAATTAAATTAATGAATCTACTTATGTGCTACTTGGTATATATTTGCTAGGACTTACGCAACCAAATTGTTTGGTGTATGTGGACCATTGGTACCATTTGCTCGAAAACTAATGGGAGCTGATTCGTTAAATTCAACACGTTATTTTTCCAAGGAAACACAAGTAAAGTATGTGTAACTCGGTTCGTTATCCCCAATGAAGGATGAATGGAATTTCTGAGATCGGGTTTGTGAATCGTGTTTGAAATATAAAAACGGAGATATTTTGGATTTTGATTAAATACCCTACAACTACGGGAAGCATAAATAGGCTAAGGGAAACTTAAAAAGCATAAGATACAAGTCTACAAAGCATAACTTAGCAAAACGTAACAATTAACGAAATTAAAAACGGGAAAACGCGAGACTAAAACGTGAAATCTAAGAAATATTAATCCTAGGATTACCAAATTAATTTTCCTACGTTCTAAATTACAAAATAAAATTTTAAAAAAAAGAATTATATTTTTTTGATTTTTTAATTATTTATTATGAATTAAAAACTAATTTAAACTATTTAAATGATTAAAAATATTAAAACTTGATGGAAAAATCTGAAACTTTGCAGAAAAATCTTAAATAATATTTAGAATCTAGAAAAAATAAAATCAGAACTTATCTAAACCCAGATAAGCAGTTTATGCAAATAAGCAGTTTCAAAAAGCACTTAAAATAAGCACTTCAGTCCCAAATTTTACCAAAAGCTCAACAATACATTAAAACACCAATAGAACCTTGAAACAACTTTATAAGCACAAATAAGCACTCAGAACAAGCAAATAAGCAGTAGCACAGTTTCACAAATTGTGCAGAAACAAATGAGTGAACAACTTAATTGCAGCTGTTCTAAAAGCTAACCAAAAGCTCTTTGGGGAAAACCAAAAGCTGAATATCAAAGCTTGTACCACAGACTATTCTAAAACTTAAAATGCCCAATTTTTGAACTCAATTGCTTGTTAAAAATAAGGCAAAGATCAGATGACATGAAACACAAAAAACTGATGCAGGTCTGCACAGGCCAGATGGCTTATTTGCAGACCTATTTTAAGCTAGGAAATAAGCTATAAAATGAAATCCCAGGTTAGAACCTAAAAGCTGATACTACAACCTACTTATATATCAAAAATCAGACAAAGAACCCAACTGAATAGGCAGAAACAAGGCAATCAATAAGCTGAGGTGGTCAATGAAATGTGCAGGTCTGCACATAGGTTACTGATGCAGCAGAGTTGGTAATTTGAACTTAACTCTCCTAATACTTAATGGAATGGAACCAAAACTTGCAAACTTACTTTACTCACTATAACACACCTACTTTAGCCAAAAATAGTGAGCAAAAGAGCTTTAGCTTATACAAAGCTTGTTGAGGCAGTTTCAAACTCTAATAGGCACTAGTCAACTCAAAAACCTTAAAAGGCCTTAAATCCACTAAACTCCTAACACAATCAACTTATTTATCCTATAATAAGCTAAATCTAACCTCAGCAGTTGGTAAATGAACAGTGACAACCATTAAGTCACACAGCATGATCATAAACCAAACACCCCTATAAAATTGATTATGCAATTTTAACACTACAATCTACCAAATTAAGCCATAAAACTGATGTACTACTAAATATCTAAATTAAGAACTACCTAAAAAGCAACTATCAATGATGAAATAAGCACTAATAACTATCTTTAAGGCAGCAATAAGCACTAGGATAAGCTATGAGCCTAATGACTGTTTTTAAAACTTTTAAAGGATTTCAAAACAAAACTAAATTCAGATGATCATTAAGCTTAAAGGAAAACAACTATGATTAAAATAAGCTAGAAAACACAGAGATTAAGCAAATAAGCTGATGAACAGTGACAAGACCAAAGTTTGACTTTTTGACTAAATAAGAAAATTAAGATTTCATTAACTAAAGTTGAATTACATTACTGGAAAGATTAAAAATACAAGTACCTTCTAATTTTTAAGCTAAATTAATCCTGTCTAAAACTGAAAAACTCTAGTCCTCTTTATACTAAGTGCTAAACTAGGGGTCTTCATTCGATTGTGCTTCTTCTCTGAGGGAAACAGCTGGGAAAGTCACTTTGTGCTTCTTTGGAGTGATTCCCATTCGTTGGATAAAACTTGGAATGATCTCAGCCTTTTATTTCATTTTGGCGCCCAATTAATCACTTGGATTGCCAGCGTGGCAATGGTCACATGTGAAGATGGTATCTCGTGAAGGGTAGGGGAGATGGAGTGTTTCAGAGGAGTAGGGTGGCGTGTGGCAGAGGTGGTGATGATGGTGTTGGGGTGCTTTTTGTTGGGCGGGAAATGGGAAGGAGAAAAGAAGAGTTGACCTAGGTCAGACTCTTGTGTGTTTAGCTAAATAAAAGCCGGGTCTTGGGTTTATTTAATTTTGGGCTAGGGTTATTTGTTA
The DNA here is from genome assembly GCA_021014915.2 of Artemisia tridentata subsp. tridentata. Classification (NCBI taxonomy): domain Eukaryota; kingdom Viridiplantae; phylum Streptophyta; class Magnoliopsida; order Asterales; family Asteraceae; genus Artemisia; species Artemisia tridentata. The sequence continues at coordinate 363,655,845 of CP139508.1, read as the reverse complement.
GTGGACTGGGTTAGGATAAAGGGTTTGGTTGGGTTATGGGTTTATTGAGTGGCTGGGTTTATGAATTGGTTTAAAGGGTTAAGGTAAAGAATGGTTTAATTTAAGGGACCTTTGTTGTAAATACTGAAAATCCAGGGACCATGGCAGCCAATGACTAAAAATAATTTCCAAGGATCAATTGTGTCATTTTGGTAATTTTGGAGTTGACTTGACTTTTAACTTTGACTTTTGTCTTCACATGATCAAATGCACCATTGTTGTCGAGTCGATCCAAAAATGCCGGTTTTCGCTCCGTTTTCAATCCTTTGTACCTGAAACACATAAAAACACAAAACCAAGGATATCTGCAATATATTTGGGTGTTTTTGGTCATTTTTGTGTCTTTTATGGGTGTAAAATGATGAGTATTTACACACTCATCAATCCCCCACACTAAGCTATTGCTAGTCCCTAGCAATCCGATCATATGAAGTAATGAAAGGAACCAAGTATACCCCGTTTCGACTTTTTATTCAATGCGAGAAATTTAAACTAGAACAAAATAGATAAAATGCTTGATTTTCAAAAATGGTTTCATGGACGGGATTCACACAAACTGGGTGTCTCCAGGGAATTGATATCGTCATCCTCTTTTTAATACTCCCAAACTAAGCTTAAACTCATTGTGCAAACGTTCTTGTAAAATGCTAACACTAATACTAATAATCTATGTAAGTCGAAACTTAACTTTTCACTCCCATATTTATTATAGTTAGGTGAATGTGCTTGATTTTCAAAATTTTGATCACAAAAATCGACGTTTATATAAAATTTTGACTAATACTAGTTGAAAGATAGATTTAAAATTCACAACAAGCAAGTTTCAAAACACATCAAAACTTATTGCATTTTGCAATATCATTCCATTTTATTATATATATATATATATATATATATATATATATATATATATATATATATATATATATATATATATATATATATATATATATATATATATATATATATATATATTTTTTTTTTTTTTCTTTTCATTTTTTCATCATTTTTTTTTTACTTGTGCAACATAAACTAACGGAGTTTCACGGGATCCAAGACCTTACACCTTCCTGGAATAAAGGATCCAAGGGCCGTTACAACGGAGAGTTCCAAGACCTTAACGCCTTTCAGAATTAAGGGTCCAAGGGCCGGTGTAAGAGGGTAGCCAAGACCTAAACGCCTTCCGGAAATAAGGATCCAAGGGCCGATCTTGAACCTTAGCTTTTTAGCACATTTATTTATTACTTAACTTTTTGCAACTTTCAAGCAACGTCTCACTTTCATTTTGCATTATTATGACATATGCTTGTTCCGAAGTTTAAATAAAGCCTTGAACTAGTATTTTTCAAAATCATATGAAAAAATGATTTTGTGTGTTCAAACGTTTGAAAATAAGCACTTATTAAGTCAGATTAGTTATCTTCTGGGAGGAAAAGCCATAGATTACTTGTATAAGCTCTAAAGAAAACCAACTATTCTACGCTTAGCATTTTCATTTGCACATATCGTAAAAACTTAGTCTAAACGTTAAAGAAGCAGCTAGATCAACACTCTAGTAGAGTCGGGATTCCCCTTGTTCTAACCTAATCAAGACTAACACACTTTTATTGATGACATTTTTTTATTATTATTATTTTTTATTTTTTTTTATGACAAAAATTTTTAAAATTTTGGTCAAAAACGGGGGTACTAGGGAACTAGAAGGTACTTATGTGACAAAATTCGCGAGAATTCCCCCCCACACTTAGAATTGAATATTGCCCTCAATATTCAAAGTACCGGCTATTATGCCGCCACTTAGAACGTAAAAAGGTAATACAACTAGCCAAGTGTGGAACAGAAATCTCCATTTTTCACAAAAAAAGGTTGAAAAGATATCCCTAGATAAACGTTAGCAACAAGATCGGATATTGGGCGGCTGGATTGAAAACAGGCGCATCAATCATCACGATCTTTGGGAAATCTGCAAACAAGAGCAAACAACACAAAAAAAAGCACAGCACAGCAGAGGAATTCCCCCACACTTAGTGTTAGAAAATAGGAAGAAGTCAGAAACATGGGCGTTTACCCATGCAATGCTAATGTTTTTGTTAACCGAGTCACTAGCTTGACTCGACCCCGAATTCATTTGTCCATGGGGAAGCAAGTGGAAGAAACAATCTCCATCGGACTTTCATTCAATGTGTTTGGATAAACATTTGAACATAAGAAAGTTCCACACCGACAAGATACCCACATAATTTTAATAGTAGAAACTATTAGGGACGATACCGGGGTCAAAGATGGTGTCCTCATTCCCGAAGGAGAAAAGGGAAAGAGAAATCACACCATATGTGATGAAGAGAAGCAAGATTTTTATGACTATCAGAAAAAACTCTTCATCATCAAAGGCAATGTTGTCTTCAACGGGAGGGAGGGTCGGGATGAAATTTTCAAGAGGTAAATCCTTATGATCAATAACACCTCCCCCCACACTAGAATCATTCTCAAGATTGAAATAAAAATGATCAAATTCCGGCTGAGAGAGTTCACCGGAGAACTCTTCGAAGATAACCGGATCATTTTTATCAAAGAGAAATGAGTCGTACTCCGGAAGAGAGATAAAAGCATGAGAAGTGGTGCTGCCACTACTCGTCTCTTCCAAAAGATCAACATCGAAAGAAAAGGCTTCATAAGCCGGGAGAGAAATATCAGGATGAGAAGTGGGATTGCCACTACTCTCTTCAGCCGTATCAAAGATAAAATTTTCATATTCGGGAACAAAGTCCTCGAGCTCGAGCTCCGGAGGATCTGACGGCTTATCTTCAAAAACAACTTCCTTCGGGGGGAGGGAAAATAATGGTTCATCAAACATTATTTTTTCTAGTAACGGAGCATCTCCCCCCGGATCACCATCGGGCTCAACAATTTCCGGCGAAATTGGAGCATCAAATAAGAACATCTCGAGCTCTTCCATATAGATATCACTTCCCTCAATCGGAAGAGAAGTAATGGAAGAGTCGGAAATGATTGGTGCAGAAATAGGAGTGGAATTTTTAGTTCCATCCATAGAATCAACAATCTCGATACGACAAACCGATTCCGGAGATGGGACAAGTGGTGTGCTCTTAGAGCTAGCAATTTCCACCACTTCCGTTGTGGTCTCCGGTTCTTGTTCATCGTAATCAAAAACACTCTTTACTTCCCCAGCACATTTCTCAAACCATTTGCTTGTGCCAGGGGTAATTTTCAGTGCTTTGAGCTCAGCACGTTTGTTTGAAGTACTCTTAACCTCGAATCTTGAAAGTATCGAATCACTTCTTTTGGAAGCAATTACGAGATCAGATTTTTGATTCACCGTAGCAACGTTGCCTTTGGTGGTTCGAGGTTTAGAGTCTTGAATGATGTTAAACGTGACTTCTTCATTTTCAACACGAATGGTTAACTCTTCAGCATATACATCAATGAGAGCACGACTCGTTCTTAAGAAAGCTCTACCCAGAATGAGTGGAACTCGAGGATCGGCATCAAAGTCTACCACAACAAAATCAGTAGGAAAGTGGAACTTTCCTACTTTCACAACAACATCCTCGGCTATTCCAAGCGGATGAGTTACAGTACGGTCCGCTAGCTCGAGTGTCATGAAAGTGGATGTAAGCTTCGGAAGAGATAATTTCTTCCATACCGAGAGTGGCATAAGGTTAATGCTTGCGCCAAGATCGGCCAAGGCGGAGCACTGAACCATCCCCGAGAAATCACATGGGATTAAAAACTTGCCGGGGTCTTCGAGCTTTTCGGGAAGCTTTTTGAGGAGAACCGCCGAGCATTGCTCATTAAGTGGGGTCTTTGCCATCTCAGTCAACTTATCTTTGTTGCTTAGCAAACTTTTGAGTGTAGATGCAAATTTGGGCATAAGAACGAGAGCATCAGCGAAGCTTATATCAAAGTGCAATTCATTGAAGATTTTAAAAAATTTCTCCATTTGTTGATTGGTTTTATCTTTAAGCATCTGATCATTAAGCCTCGAAGGATATGGAATCGAGGGCTTAGGATTGGTCTTCGGAACATCGGGTTCCGGTATTGGAGATTGGACGACCGGAGGTTGGACGTGTGCGGTACTTTGTGAACTTGAAGAATGCACTTTGTCCGTTGTCTCCTCGGTCTCAATTTCAACTACCTTTGGAGGAAGAGAAGAAGAGGTAGTTGGAATTTTGGGTCCATTATATTGGACACCACTCCTTGTTGTGATCGCCTTCACATCGCCCCTCGGGTTAGCGATCGTGGTGCTAGGAAGAGTTCCTGAGCCCGAGGGTCGATCATTTAAAGACTTTCTGATCTCATTTATTTGGGTGGCCATCAACCGATTAGTTTCATCTTGGGATTTCATGAATTGTTTCAACAATTCCTCCGTGGACGTTTGATTTTGGTTAAAACCTTGGTTTTGATTGAAATTTTGTCCTCGGTTTTGAACATTCCCCAGATTTTGGTTGAAATTTCCCTGATTTTGAACTCGGTTTTGATTACCTTGGTTTTGAAAACCTTGGTGATTGCCTTGGTTTTGAAAACCTTGGTTTTGGAAACCTTGGTTCATTCGGCTTTGGTTTTGATTGAATTGGGCATTTCGGTTTTGCCCATTTGGATTTTGAGAGTTGAAACCGGGTGGTCCAAGAAAATTGTTGGAGCGATAGCTGAGAAGATTACGGTCTCCTTGGGGTTGGTAAGTGGTAACTCCCTGATTATAGGATCCCGAAGCAGCATAAACGCTCTCTTGAGTGTTGCCACCGGTGGCTGGACACTCGAAATATGGATGTGGACCACCACATATTTCACAGTTTTGACTGACCACATTGACTTGATGATTATTGTTATTTTGAATCTGATTTTGATGTATTCTCAAGACAGCAGTGGACAAATCATCCATCTTTTTAGTGAGTGCGGCTATTTCGGGTGAAGAGTCCGTAGTGATAGATTTAGTTGACTCGGTCCTCTCGGCAGAGGAATCCCAATAATTGTGGTGGGCAGTCATATTTTCGATTAAATCTTGGCACTCTTTGGGTCGCCTTTTCATAAAGGTACCACCGGCCGCAGCATTGATCGTGTCACGATGTCTCAATGTTAAACCATTATAGAACGTGTCTATTATGGTAACAAGCAACATATTGTGATTAGGACACCGATCAATTGAAAGCTTGTAACGTTCCCATGCTTTGAATAAAGATTCGTCGGGAAGCTGGCGAAAGTTACTTATATCATTTCTCAATTTCGTCACCATCGACGGTGGGAAATATTTTGCCAAGAATTTTGAAGTCATTTCATCGAAATTATGAATTGAATTCTTGGGAAGACGATCAAACCATGCGGTGGCATGATGCGTCAAAGAAATATGGGAAAAGATATAGACGAAGGGCGTCATCGGTGACCCCATTTTGTTTCATACTTTGGGTGACGGTAATGAATTTGTCAAGATGCTTGTTTGCATCTTCACCCGGTAAACCGTGAAATTGGCATGAAGTTTGGACTTGTTGGATCATATGATGTTTAAGTCCAAAATCTGCGGCTTGGATGTTGACGGGAGCAATAGGTCCGCCCCGTCCTTGCATGGTGGGTTGGCACAACTCCTCCATCGTTCGGAGATCGGGAGCTGGCCCATCATTGTTTGTATTGTTATCCATCTCTTCGTCGTCTTGAAAATCAAGACGTCGACCTCGACGAATAATTCTTTCGGGATTGGAAACTGGAGAAAGAAGATCGGGTGTTCATACACCAAAAAGAAACATAAATTTAAAAGGAAAAACAAAATTTGAAAATGAAAATATTTTTGGATTTTTTATTTTAAGGAAATATTACAATATTTTTGAGATCGATTCGTCAATCGAAATTCGTTTCTCTCAAAACTACTCGCAGAGTGGCGGAGAAGCAAAGGTCCGCTCGAAAGCTGATTAAAAACCCGCCTCTTTCGGTTTGTCAATTTAATGTCAAACCATCCTTAAACCACTTGTATAGGTTGTAATTTCAAGATAATCCGAAAACAATTAACTCACGATTTGTTTTATTGGACATTTGGAATGGTTTACAACACTTTCAATAAAGTGAGGATGTATTATTTTGTATTTTTTTGAAAACACCTTAGACAAAGTGTTTTATTTTTTATTTTTATTTTTTTTTTATTTTTTTTTTTTATTTTTAGAAAATATTCACAAAAATACTATAAACCTTCACAAAGATTGGTTTATAAAACACGAATCGACAAACGAGATTTAAAAATTCGCTACAACCTTCCCCGGCAGTGGCGCCAAAATTTGATTCGTTAAAATCAACACGTTATTTTTCCAAGGAAACACAAGTGAAGTATGTGTAACCCGGTTCGTTATCCCCGATGAAGGATGAATGGAATTTGTGAGATCGGGTTTGTGAATCGTGTTTGAAATATAAAAACGGAGATATTTTGGATTTTGATTAAATACCCTACAACTACGGGAAGCATAAATAGGCTAAGGGATACTTAAAAAGCATAAGATACAAGTCTACAAATCATAACTTAGCAAAACGTAACAATTAACGAAATTAAAAACGGGAAAACGCGAGACTAAAACGTGAAATCTAAGAAATATTAATCCTAGGATTACCAAATTAATTTTCCTACTTTCTAAATTACAAAAGAAATTTTTAAAAAAAAGAATTATATTTTTTTGATTTTTTAATTATTTATTATGAATTAAAAACAAATTTAAACTATTTAAATGATTAAAAAAATTAAAACTTGATGGAAAAATCTGAAACTTTGCAGAAAAATCTTAAATAATATTTAGAATCTAGGAAAAATAAAATCATAACTTATCTAAACCCAGATAAGCAGTTTGTGCAAATAAGCAGTTTCAAAAAGCACTTAAAATAAGAACTTCAGTCCCAAATTTTACCAAAAGCTCAACAATACATTAAAACACCAATAGAACCTTGAAACAACTTTATAAGCACAAATAAGCACTCAAAACAAGCAAATAAGTAGTAGCACAGTTCCACAAATTATGCAGAAACAAATGAGTGAACAGCTTAATTGCAGCTGTTCTAAAAGCTAACCAAAAGCTCTTTGGGGAAAACCAAAAGCTGAATATCAAAGCTTGTACCACAGACTATTCTAAAAATTAAAATGCCCAATTTTTGAACTCAATTGCTTATTAAAATATGACAAAGATCAGATGACATGAAACACAAAAAACTGATGCAGGTCTGCACAGGCCAGATGGCTTATTTGCAGACCTATTTTAAGCTAGGAAATAAGCTATAAAATGAAATCCCAGGTCAGAACCTAAAAGCTGATACTACAACCTACTTATATATCAAAAATCAGACAAAGAAGCCAACTGAATAAGCAGAAACAAGGCAATCAATAAGCTGAGGTGGTCAATGAAATGTGCAGGTCTGCACATAGGTTACTGATGCAGCAGAGTTGGTAATTTGAACTTAACTCTCCTAATACTCAATGGAATGGAACCAGAACTTGCAAACTTACTTTACTCACTATAACACACCTACTTTAGCCAAAAATAGTGAGCAAAAGAGCTTTAGCTTATACAAAGCTTGTTGAGGCAGTTTCAAACTCTAATAGGCACTAGTCAACTCAAAAACCTTAAAAGGCCTTAAATCCACTAAACTCCTAACACAATCAACTTATTTATCCTATAATAAGCTAAATCTAACCTCAGTAGTTGGTAAATGAACAGTGACAACCATTAAGTCACACAGCATGATCATAAACCAAACACCCCTATAAAATTGATTATGCAATTTTAACACTACAATCTACCAAATTAAGCCATAAAACTGATGTACTACTAAATATCTAAATTAAGAACTACCTAAAAAGCAACTATCAATGATGAAATAAGCACTAATAACTATCTTTAAGGCAGCAATAAGCACTAGGATAAGCTATGAGCCTGATGACTGTTTTTAAAACTTTTAAAGGATTTCAAAACAAAACTAAATTCAGATGATCATTAAGCTTAAAGGAAAACAACTATGATTAAAATAAGCTAGAAAACACAGAGATTAAGAAAATAAGCTGATGAACAGTGACAAGACCAAAGTTTGACATTTTGACTAAATAAGAAAATTAAGATTTCATTAACTAAAGTTGAATTACATTACTGGAAAGATTAAAAATACAAGTACCTTCTAATTTTTAAGCTAAATTAATCCTGTCTAAAACTGAAAAACTCTAGTCCTCTTTATACTAAGTGCTAAACTAGGGGTCTTCATTCGATTGGGCTTCTTCTCTGAGGGAAATAGCTGGGAAAGTCACTTTGTGCTTCTTTGGAGTGATTCCCATTCGTTGGATAAAACATGGAATGATCTCAACCTTTTATTTCATTTTGGCGCCCAATTAATCATTTGGATTGCCAGCGTGGCAATGGTCACATGTGAAGATGGTATCTCGTGAAGGGTAGGGGAGATGGAGTGTTTCAGAGGAGTAGGGTGGCGTGTGGCAGAGGTGGTGATGATTGTGTTGGTGTGCTTTTTGTTGGGCGGGAAATGGGAAGGAGAAAAGAAGAGTTGACCTAGGTCAGACTCTTATGTGTTTAGCTAAATAAAAGCCGGGTCTTGGGTTTGTTTAATTTTGGGCTAGGGTTATTTGTTAGTGGACTGGGTTAGGATAAAGGGTTTGGTTGGGTTATGGGTTTATTAAGTGGCTGGGTTTATGAATTGGTTTAAAGGGTTAAGGTAAAGAATGGTTTAATTTAAGGGACCTTTGTTGTAAATATTGAAAATCCAGGGACCATGGCAGCCAATGACTAAAATAATTTCCAAGGATCAATTGTGTCATTTTGGTAATTTTGGAGTTGACTTGACTTTTGAATTTGACTTTTGTCTTCACATGATCAAATGCACCATTGTTTTCGAGTCGATCCAAAAATGCCTGTTTTCGCTCCGTTTTCAATCCTTTGTACTTGAAACACATAAAAACACAAAACCAAGGATATCTACAATATATTTGAGTGTTTTTGGTCATTTTTGTGTCTTTTATAGGTGTAAAATGATGAGTATTTACACACTCATCAGGAGCCTTAGTTAAATGTATGCAAATTAAAACATATATAGATTATTAATAGGGTTTTATCGCAAGGTTTGCATGTGGCTACATGATTTAATTGTTAAGATTATGTGTTCTTATTTGGTTATTTATTTTTATTAAATTACTTGTTTTTTTGTTAAATTATATGACGAATTGTAAGCAAGAAAAGGGTAATTTTTCGAATAGAAAATAAATTGACCTAATAATTATGAAACTTGATGTGATAAACTATATATTGCAAAGTCTTATGTGCCGACAGTGGTTCGCTTCGTACGGTAATTTGCTCCCAAACGAGACTAGCAATATTATAGTTTATAACATATTTATTTTAAGACTTATAATCATAAACTTTTAATTGAGTGATGAGTTTTGTGCCAATAGTGTGAACGGCTCACCCAGTTTAGACAAACTATAAGAGGGGTATAAGGAGGCTTAACATTAAATTGTCATCCGAAAGAGACGCGTTTTTAATTAGCCTTCGGGCGGACATTTTTTTCTCCACTCCTTTGTGCGTCTAATTGGAGCTACCAAGTAATAGTGGGCGATAATTGTATGTAATTCTTTGATTAGTGAATTGACCTCAATTCCACGCGCCACTTTTGTGGTAATTATCTGAATAACTTGGGTCTTTTGACTCATGCAGCAGTAGGATATAGTGGGCGATAATTGTATGTAATTCTTTGATTAGTGAACCCAATACCTCAATTAAAGGTGAATTGACCTCAATTACACGCGCCACTTTTGTGGTAATTATCTGAATAACTTGGGTCTTTTGACTCATGCAGCAGTAGGATATAGTGGGCGATAATTGTATGTAATTCTTTGATTAGTGAACCCAATACATCAATTAAAACTTTTTTGATTTAAATCTTAGCCTAATTGGTAAAATAAAAACGTTTTGAGAACTTATGATACGAAGATATGTGCATGCTTCTTCATACATATTTTGATTGTCACATCAAAATTAATACCCTAAAATTTAAGTCCATGATATCTAATTATAAGAAACACTTGGAGTTAATATTTAGCGTAAGTGAGACCTTGCCTAGATATTAATGACAAGGTAAATTTCAATTATGCGTGAGACCAGTAATGGAGAATTTGCAGTTTCTAAATTAGACGACTTAATTAAGTTGTTAGTGAGACCTAGAAACTTAAGGCATAAGATGGGAAGAAACACGCTTACTTTGCAAATTGTATTTGGCAAATGTAATTCCCATAATGATCCAGGAGTCGGAAATTGTTTGCCGATTATTGTACGACAGATTACCATCTTTTGTACTTTCACCACTACTAGAAAATCTGGCATCAGCAACGAATGTTTGCATCGCTATTCCGTCACTAAAGCCCTTCAACGATGGAATGGTGACAGATATATTTCGTCACAAAAAAGGGCCTCGCAAAATTTTAGCAACAAGTTTAGCGACAAAAGTTTTAGAGCTTCAGCGACGAATTGTCGGTCTCCAGCCCCTCGCTAGAGCCTTTATAAAGTCGCCTGAACTAAATTTGATTCGACCATCAAGTGACGGCGTAGCGACAAACTTTTCCGTCGCTAACAGTAACGACAAAGCAGTCACTAATCCATTTCTAATAATCGGCCATCCATTTTGTTGTTATTCCAAGGCTACTAGAGACAGATATATTTTTCGTTGATCCGCCACTAAAAGTATTGTCTCAAAACCGTCACTAACAATTTGTTGCTTAAATCAACACTATTTCATAGCATGTTTGATCAAATCCATCTCTAATTTGTCACGATTTAAAAATATTTTAAGGATAAAATATGTCGCTAATCAGTCAATAAACGAAACAATTTATTTGCTAATTCAAGATGTTACACAAACGGATACCACACCGATAATAGTCACGAAATCCATAACCAAATCAAATAACAAACATATCCAAATCAAATAACAACCAAATTCGAAAGAAAACAAACATCTGATCTTTGACAACATAAAAGGAAATATAAACCAAATATAAAGCTCTTGAAAGTGTAATGGTTGATGTTTAAGATGTACTGACACTTGCATTACCTTGCTTTGTTTTTATTTTGCGGGTAACACGACTCTTGATACCATACTCAACAAGCATATCTTGAATTTCTTCACGCATTTCTTCCTTGAGCTCTTCACGCATTTCTTCTTTTAGCTCTTCGCGCATTTCTTCTTTGAGCTCATTCTTCATTTGTTCCTTGAGCTCGACTTTCATTTCTTCCTTCAATTCTTCCTTTAACTCTCCACGAACGCTATCAATATAGTTCTTGAACATAACAAATTCAAATATTAGTTTTTTTTTAAATAGCTAAATGCAACTTGAGTGGGTCTTTTATGTAAAGTGAGTTATAATTCCAGGATCCTTACAGAACTAACCTCAAAAGATATGAAACATTATAATTTTCAGAATAGTTATGTTTGTGTCATTAAGAAACCTGTTTGTATATAAAAGAAAGAAACACACCTGAACATCTTTGATCCTGAGGATGAAGACCACTACATGTAGCACTTGGTGTGCCAGTCATCGTGTATTGTGGATCTGACATAGAACCCCACCCAAACACTCCACCTTTCGTATCATCTCCGGCACATTGTTTCCATAGGTCAGCATCATAGATGGGTTGGTTAGCAGGATCATCCATATTTATCCACCAGAGCGCCATTATATGCAGCCTGTAGATAGTCAAGCGAAACAAAGTAAGAATAAATATGGATGTAAGAATAACCATGGAGATAACTATGGAAGTAAGAATAAATACCGCCACTCTCTCTGATTTAGACGTAATGAATGCTCCTTTCTTCGCGTGTGTGAGTGATATAATATTTTTTATTCCAAAGGAAAAAGCAACGTATGCGTTTTCCCCGGGTCGTGTCCCAACGAAGGTCGAATATCGAGTTTTTGTGACGTTGTCGAATACGTGAGGTGAATGAGTGTAAAAGAGTGGTGATTTGGTGATTTTATACTACGAATAATGAAAATATGAAATTAAAACAACTAATTAAGCTAATGAAACAATTAAACTAAGCATACGAATTTAAAAACGAAAATTTGAATTTAAAAACGTTACGCGACGAATTTTAAAACGTAAATAAAAAGTGAATTTCTAAAATTTAAAACCTAAAAATATAAAAATAATTTTCCTATATTAAAACTGATAAAAGAAAATTTTTGGAAAAAGAAAATATTTTTTTGACTTTTTAATAATTTTTTATGAATTAAAAACTAATTAAAACTATTTAAATGATTTAAAAATAGTAAAACTAATTAATAAAATCTGAAAATTTTTGAGTAATTTTAATTTTTAATAAGAAATTTAAGAAAAATAATTTCAAAAGTTGATTATGTCTAAATAAGCTAAAACAGTAAATAAGCTAATAGGAAATAAGCTAAAAATAAGCAAAAATAAGCCAAAAGTTATAAAAAGCTAAAGACATGCATATCTAACTACTGGAAGCTCAAAAAGACTGAAAATGATAACACAAACATAAGCAATAAGCTGGACATAAGCTTGGACAGTTCAAAATCAAAACAGAATCAAAACAGCCTAGGTGCCTACTTTGCAGCCCTGAATAAGCATTCCAATAAGCTGATTTTGCAGATCCCAGATGATAAGCTTAAAGCTTACATGAAACCCTACCTAAAAACCTAATATGCCCAATTTTAGAACTGATTTTCTTATCTAAAAAGTCCTTAAATCAGGTGGGGTTGGGGCTGATTTCAATGCAGTAGACAAGAATAGGGCAGAGTAGCAGATTTAAAGACCCAGAATAAGCACCTTAATAAGCTGATTTTTTAGATACCAGATATTATACCAAAATATTCTCACCTAATCTATATGTCAACCAAAAACTAGGGTCTGATCTATTCCTGATAAGCTACTAGAAAAGCCAGAAGAGCAGTGCAGACAAAGGCCAATATGTGACAGCAGAAAAGTGATTTTGGCGCGAAAAAGATGCAATACCTAACCAAGTCCTATCCAACTCTTGTACACTGACTACAACACTTAAAAGCAACTCAAAACTTCCAAAGTGGAGATCAAATAAGCTCAGCTTATGCCGAGCTTAATTTGACAGCTTAATTTCTAGAATTGTACTCAACAATCAAAAGCTTCTCAAAAACGCTTAAACCACTTAATCTCTATCACAAACAACTTATCTATCCTAGTTTGAAATCAATCAAATTCCTCAAAATGACCAATGCATAGTACCACTACTCAAAATACTCAAAACTGCCTCAAATCCAAACACCCTTTAGTTGACTGCTATGTTATTTTGATGAAGTAACAATTAGATTTAAACCACAATTCTTCCAAACAAACTGAAATAATGATCAAACATCCTATCTCAAACTCAGAACTCAGACCTCAGACTACAAATTACCACAGATATACAATAAGTAAAAACGAAGCAGATTCAAACAGGTATAATCAGCTAATGATGCAAACTAAGTGATAACGATGCAAACTACTATTATAAAGCTATATTATGAGAGAACTATACTAATGAAACAGTAACAATTAAAAAAAAACACAGATCTATATCAGATACACAGATTAAGCTACAATTTGAGTGGAATTTAAAATTATATAAGAACTTACAAGTTACTCTCAGCAAGAACAGAGAGTTTTCCTATGAAGCCTATCTTTAGATAGGCTGAGCACTTCCCAAACTTGCTTAGCTTATCTTCTTTCTCCTCTGAATAAGCTTAGCTTATTAAATAAGCTGAAGTTTGACCACAGTTGACTTTTTTGGATTTTTTGATATTGAGACAGATTTGAACAAAGTAAAAACTCACAATAAACTAAATAGCTTAAATGAGCTTATAAAATGGATACAACAGCTTATTGAAGCTGGTTTTAGAATTATTTTTGGATTTTTTTAGACTTTTTCAATGTTTTTGGATTTTTGCAAATAAGATGAACAAGGAATGAGATAAAAAAAATGTAAATAAGCTAGAAATGGTATGAATAAGCTACTGAGACAATGATTAAGCTAATAAGAAACATAAAACTTAAAGAGATTCGGATTGATAAGAAACATAAACTAAAATTTCATTAATTAACTTCAAAAATTACAACTGAAATATGAAATTACAACTGAAATGAAATGATTATACTATGAAAGCAGTAAAATGACAAGAAATAGAATTGGCAACAATTTTTTAAAACATAAAAATTGGACAAACTAACTAATGAAGAGAGCTCCCCTATTTATAACCGAATGGAGAAGCTTCTGGGTTGTCCATGCTGGCAATCCGTGTGCATCATCAGCTCTTATCAACCCTTGATCATTTCTTGCTCTCCACGCTTGATTCTCAGCCCTTGGATTGGATTCGTGAGGTGTTCCCTCCAATGAAATGCTGCCATGTGTCCACTCGTGTGTTTCTTGCCCTTATCTGACACCCCTGACACCATTTGATTAGACGATTGTACCCTTAATTGGGTAAAATGTACGGGGTAAGAATTTAGGGTTCTTGGAATAGTAATATATTCTGGGTAAAAGGGAAATTGGGGGGCGGGGTGTTTATTCTTTGACTGGTCAATTAATAACTTTGACTTCCGGGTTGGGTTTTATTGGTTTGACCCGGGTTTTGGTTAAATAATGGATTCGGTTCATGGGTTTAAGGGAATGGGTTATAGTGTGGGCTTGGTGTAAGGTTTTTGGGCTTGGGTGAAATATGAAATGGGTTTATTTATTTTGGATTAAATCCGAGTAAAAAGATTTTAGAGATTAGGATTTGTAGTTTTAAAATTATAGGGACCAATTGTGTATTTTCTGAAGTCTCATGGACTGATCTTGCCAAACTCCTAAAGTATTATCCAAGGGCCTAAATTGATATTTGATGAAACTTCAAGGGTTGACTTTGACTTTTAGCTTCCCGGCATCGGCTATAAATATCCATTCCATATCTCGTGCTCGGTTTCCCGGTCTTTGCTTGATTTTTGTCCTTTTCTTCGATATCCGTGCCTGCATATGTAAAAACACAAAAACACAATATATTTGGCATTTTGGTCGGGTTTTTGGTCTATTTGGGTCCGGTTTTGGTCAAGAAAAGGTATGTGTTTAAGCACATACCAAATTCCCCCAGACTAAGCTATTGCAATGTCCTCATGCAATGTTATAAAAACACGTTTTTGAAACCGAAAATTTCCAATCTCTTTTTACTAACTTTGAAAAGTAGCAAAATTTTCAAAAGAGATTAAGAAATCTTAAATTCTAAAAACTCCCCGATTTCCTTTTATTCTATTTTTGTATTTTTCTCATTATTCATGTGACGGCTTTTGTTTGACAATCATTATTTATCGATAATTTTTAGGATCACAGAGCAGGAAACACGACTCATAAAGAAGTGACCATACGGATAAAATTCGTCGTCCCTGATTTTTCACGAGTCCCCAAACTAAGCTTAAAAACGAAATCATTGTCATTTACAAGTTAGATTGCCGACACTACTCATAAAAGCTAATTGTGGACTCTTTGTTCCCAAACTCCTATTTTCCTCTATTTATTTTATTTTTGGTGAGAAATGAATTTCTTCAAATTCTCGTTTCGGTAATTTTTAATCCGATAAAGATACCTAGTTTAGACGCTAAGTAGTTTCCAAACCTTCCCTCGAAAACCGTTGCATACAAAAAATGAGGTCCACATCAAGGTCTCTGATTTAACACGATTTTGAGGATATCCCTTTTATTTGCGACCGAAACAACTCATCTACGAGTCCAGAGACAGAAGCCTTTATTAGGATACCCCCGGAGTCAAAGTTTGGCATTTTTAGACATTATTAAGCACATTAACGTATTTAGTCCTTGGCCCTTTATAACAATCACAACATCGGCTGTGAACCGGCAAGATGTGATAGTCTATTATGACCTTGGAATTTTTCCTCTGCCTTTATTAGAAGTCTACAACATCGGCTGCGAACCGGCAAGACGTAGAAAACTTTTTATGGCTTTGGATCATTATTATACATTATCATATTAATTAATTATTTGCCAAACCCCAAGTCCTACGGCTTTTATAACAATCCCAACATCGGTTGCGAGCCGGCAAGATGGAATAGTCTATTACACCGTAACACTGGCAGTACCTTGATGTGTAACCAACTTCCATAAGCAAGAATTCTCTAAAGAAGAAATAAAAACTAATTATCACCAAAACCAAAATACCTTTAATTAATCCTAGATTACTATTTTTGAGTGAAACAAGCTTATGGGAACAAAAAGCCACAAGTAACTTCGATGAGCTCTAAAGAGATCCAACTACTCCACGTTTAGCAATCTAACTTATAAGCAACTCTATCATTTCTCGTTCTTCGCAAATTTAAAATCTTAAATAATAAGATCCGCGAATGCTTAGCCAAATAATCAAGCCATGCATATATAAAGTCAAATACGGGAACTTGCAAACTCTTAAAAAGAATTCGCGTTTTCTAGCTCCTTGTGTAAAAGACTAGCACGAGCTTATAGATTATAAATGGTTAAGGGGACAAGCTAGGGCTCAACACGCCCGGTCAAGTCAGAATTTTATTCCTACTCTCACCAGCGGAAAGTCAACAAAAATTTCAAAATTTATTATATTTTTGCAAAAATTTTTAAATTTTTCTCATTTTTTGGGTTTTTTTTTTTTTTTTTTTTTTTTTTTTTTTTTTTTTCAATTTGGAGGAAAAACGGGGTCGCATGAGAAAAAGGCAAAAATGCAAGGCATTGTCCTCAATGTCTTAAAGGTAAGGGTTCTCCTACATAAATCTAAGGCCGTTTATTAATTATGCCAAAAGATAGATGTAAACGATAAGATTTTAGGATATCGGATAAGCAACGGATGATGAAACTCGAGTGGAGAGAAAACCACGAGCACGAGAGTCTTCAATCATCGGGCAAATCCTGGACACATCACAGAAAACACGAAACACAAGATATGGAAGAGGAAGCCCTCCTCACTCACTTTATTAGAAAAGAGATAAGAAGATAGATGGATAAGCATGGGGTGCCTCCCACGAAGCGCTTGTTTTTGGTAACCGAGTCACATGAGCTTGAATCGACCCCGAATTTATTTGTCCTTGGGGGAGCAAGTGGAAAAGATAATCTCCATCGGACTTTCGTTCAAGATGTTTGGATAAACATTGAAGCATATGAAAGTTCCACTCCGATAAGATACCCGCGGTATTTTTAGAAAGAAGAACCAGAAATGGTAATACCGGGGTCAAAGATGGTATCCTCACTCCCAACAGAGTGAAGGATGGGAGAAGCCACAGTATATGTGATGAAGAGCATAAAGATTTTGATGATGATCATAATAAGCTCTTCATCATCAGCAGAAATTTTGTCAAAAGTCTCAGGCGGGAGGGTTGGGATGAAATCTTCATGAGAAGGTATACCTCCCCCCAGACTAGTATCTTCCTCCAGATCAAAATAGAATTTATCATATTCTGGAGGAGATATAAAGAAAGAAAGTTCATCGGAGAACTTGTCGAGATAAAGATCATTCATATCAAAATGAAATGATTCATATTCGGGAGGAGATATATGAGCATGAGAAGTGGTACTGCCACTACTCGTCTCCTCCGAATGATCAATATCGAAGAAGAAGGTTTCAAAAGATGGGATAGAAAGATTAGAAGTGGGATTGCCACTAGCCGTGTCAAACGTAAAACTCTCATATTCGGTACAAGCATCCTCGAGCTCGAGCTCCAAAGGATCTGACGGCTTCTTTTCAAGATTATCTTCTTTAACTTCCTTCGGGGGAAGGGAAAGGAACGGTTCATCAATTATTTTTAATGACTCATCTTCCCCCGGATCACTGTCAGTCTCAACAATTTTCGGAGAAATTGGAGTTTTATCAAAGAACACTTCGACCTCTTCCCTAGAGATAACGTTTTCTTCCATCGTAGGAGAAAGATGGGAAGAGTCGGAATTAAGAATCTCGATGTGATAAACTTGTTCTGGAGGTGGGACAAGAGGTGTGCTCTTAGAGCTAGCAATTTCCACTGCTTCCGTTGTAGTCTCCGATTCGTCTTCATCATCGTCGTCAAGAATACTCTTAGAATTTGCAGCACAACACTCAAACCATTTGCTCGATCCAGGATTGATTTTCATGGCCTTGAGTTCAGCACGTTTTTCTGACAAACTCTTGACCGTGAATCTGGAAAGGTTTGGATCAACTCTTTTAGGAGCAATTACGGGATCGGACTTTTGATCAACCGTAGCGACATTGCATTTGTCGGTTTGAGGTTTCGAGTTCGGATTAATATTGAATGTGACTTTTTCCTTATCGGCCCGGAAAGTAATTTCTTCACCATATACATCGATCAAAGCACGCCCGGTCCTCAAGAATGATCTTCCTAGAATGAGAGGAACCCGGGGGTCGGCGTCAAAATCAACTACCACAAAATCTGCTGGAAAATGGAACTGCCCCACCTTTACAAAGACATCCTCGGCTACACCTTTAGGAAGGGTTATGGACCGATCCGCAAGCTCGAGGGTCATGCAAGTGGGGGTGAGATCGGGTAGAGACAATTTCTTCCAGATGGATAACGGCATTAGGTTGATGCTCGCACCAAGATCGGCCAAGGCGTGGCATTCAACCATTCCCGGAAATTCACATGGGATGAGAAATTTTCCAGGATCTCCAAGCTTTTCCGGAAGCTTTTTGAGAATTGCCGCGGAGCAGTTTTCGTTCACTGGAGTTTTTGCTAGTTCCGATAATTTTTCCTTATTGCTCAACACACTTTTGAGGGTAGAAATGAATTTAGGCATCAAAAGCAAAGCATCCGCGAAGCTTATGTCGAAATGTAACTCTTGAAAAATTTGGAAAAATTTCTCCATTTGAGTTGAAGCTTTCTCACGGAGCTTTTGATCACTCAATCTTGAAGGATACGGAAGGTTTTCTTTGATGGGAATTTCATTTGGTTTAACATTCTTCGGTTCAGATGGATGGATGACCGGAGGTTGGACGTCTTTGGTTCCTCCGTTGTTAGTAGGAGGTTCCATGTCCTTGGTCACCTCGGTCTCACGAACGACTACCTTGGGAGGTAGAGAAGAAGAAGTAGCCGGAGCCGTGGGTCCATCATATGAAACACCGCTCCTTGTCGTGATCGCCTTAGCATCGCCCCTCGGGTTGGCGATCGTGTTGCTTGGAAGAGTAGTAGTACCCGAACCCGAGGGTCGATCATTTAAACGTTTGTTCAATTCGGTTATTTGATTAATCATCATTCTATTCATTTCCTCTTGTTTCTTTTGTTGTTGTTGGTTTTGAAGAATGAATTGCTTTAATAACTCATCCGAGGGCGATGGGTTTGGCACAAATCCTTGATTTTGATTGTTTGGAAGATTTGGCCCTCGGTTGTTTTGATTAAAACTCTGGTTGTCGTTTTGAAAATTTCCCTGATTAAAATTTCCTGGGTTTTGAAAATTTCCTTGATTCGGGGCTTGGTTATAATTCCCTTGGTTTTGATAACCTTGATTGCCCCGATTTTGATTTTGATTATTTGGAACATTGCGGTTTTGCACTTGCTGATTTTGATTTGGTGGGAAACCGGGTGGTCCGAGGAAGTTGTTAGAACGATAGCTGAGCAAATTACGGTCACCTTGGGGTTGGTAACCGTTACCACCCGTGTTGTAGGTTCCCGTAGCAGCATAAACATTCTCTTGAGTGTAGCCACCGGAGGCTGGGCACTCGAAATATTGGTGAGGACCACCACAAGTTTCACAACTATGGTTAACAACATTGACTTGATTGTTGTTGTTTTGAGTTGAAATATGATTTTGATGAATTCTCAAGATAGCCGTTGACAAATCATTCATTTGTTTAGAGAGAGCGGCTATCTCGGAGGTGGAAGAATCAGTGCTAGATTTTGTTGACTCATTCCTCTCGGCAGAGGAATCCCAAAAATTATGGTGGGTGGTCATGTTTTCAATAAGATCATAGCACTCTTCGGGTCGACGTTTCATAAACGTACCACCGGCAGCAGCATTAATCGTATCACGGTGTCGTAATGTCAAACCATTATAGAAGGTATCTATAATAGTGACCAATAACATATTGTGGTTCGGACACCGATCAATCGATAACTTGTAGCGTTCCCATGCCTCAAACAATGATTCATCGGGAAGCTGACGGAAATTGCTAATCTCATTCCTTAATTTCGTCACCATCGACGGTGGAAAATATTTCGCCAAGAACTTCGTAACCGTTTCGTCGAAACTACGAATGGAGTTCTTGGGAAGACGATCAAACCAAGCGGTGGCATGATGCGTCAATGAATAAGGAAAGAGATATAGATGGAGGGCGTCATCGGAGACCCCATTTTGTTTCATACTTTGGGTGACGGTTATGAATTTGTCAAGATGCTTGTTCGCATCATCACCCGGCAAGCCATGGAATTGGCACGAGTTTTGGACTTGTTGAATCATATGATGCTTAAGTCCAAAATCGGTGGCTTGAATATTGACGGGGGCAATCGGGCCACCACGTCCGTGCATTGTGGGTTGGCACAGCTCCTCCATCGTTCGGAGATCGGGAGCTGGCATGTGATTATCACCACCCATCGGCGGGTGTTGATTGTTTGGGTCGTCGGCCATTTCCTCAACGTTTGAGAAATGAACACGGTGATTATGACGAATAATCCTCTCGGGATTCGATAGTGGTGAAAGAAGAGGGTCAGAAGTAGAAGATCGGGTGTGCTGATGAACTCAAATAAGTACATTTTATTACTATCATTTATCCTATTAATTTGACTTGTTTTACTATATTATGTATGAGGATTGATACTTAATCGTTTACTTTTGTAATTCTCAGGTAAAAACAAGCATTTGGTGAAACTTAGCTATTTTGGACTAATAATGGAGCAAAACGTGCATAAAGTGAAAGTCTACTGACATGGACAAGATCAAGTCAATTCTGCTCCAGATGCGCCGCATCTCACTCTCGAAATGCGCCGCATCTCTATCAAGATATCACCAGATACGATCCAAGATACAAGAGGACATGCGCCGCATCTAATCAAGGGTTACGCCGCATCTTCTGGCGGTGTACGAATATTCCTGAATATTATAATCTTGGACCCCACGCGAAGTTAAGTACATACGCCGCATCTACTTAGTAGATGCGCCGCATCTTCCCTCAGACAGAAACTATAAATACCCCGTAGACCAGACGAATTAAAGAGTTCGAAACCTAAAAAAACCGAAGTTCGGACAGCAGAGCAAAAGGACGAATTCAGTCAAGGAGGCAGCACAAGACACACCCAAATCGAAGATACAAGAGCTGTAAGAAGGTGCTGCATGTATTTAATTCATTAAGTAGTTTTGTTTTATTGTGTTAGCAAACTTTAATTCATCAGGATTGGTGGCTTGTGTAATGTGACAACGGAAAGATTGCACTCCCTTTAATACTTGCTTTCCCATCAATTAAAGTTTATATGTTGATGTCTTTGGTTACTACTTATTAGTGCATTGATAACCTCTGTGTTTATTAGTGGCTTGCGGGCATTTGACTGCGGGACAAGATGTGGCTCCCACGGTTGTTTCTAAATTGATCACTTAGGAATAACTTTTAGACATAAGTAATCATTAAGGGTTTACTCGCCGATGAGAATAGGACCAACGAGAAAGGGTTAATTACATACACTTCATATAAAGCTATCAATAAAACAAGTGACAATCTACTTAATTATAAGGACAGCCCTCTTATTGTCTCGAGTATCTATCTGTGTACGTGTGTGCTACTTGCTGATTCGTGCCTATTGGTTTATTTTATTATTTACTTGCAAACAAAACTGTGCCAGTCTCTCAGGCTGAAAACCCCCTTGCGTTAGGATATTAAAATACTGATTAGAATAACTAGATAATACGTTCCACTCTTAGTGATCGACACTCTACTTACCATTATCTTCATACTGACCGGGTACACTGCTCGTTAAGTGTGTGTGTTATTGATAAGTCGGCTAAATATAAATTTAAAACTTGAGTAGGCATTAAAACTGCTAAACCGCAACGACACATCACGCGCATCAAGTTTTTGGCGCCGCTGCCGGGGAGTGAATTGTTATTATCTGTTAATTTGATTAGTATTTTAATTAGTTTTTTCTTTTTATTAGATTAATTGCATCATTGTACTATTTTGCATAATTGTTGTATTGTGTGTTAATTGTTTTCTTTTATTTTTGTGTGTTTATTTTTGTTTGTGTGTTTAATTTTTGTTTTTATTTTTCGTATTTTTTTCTGTTCTGCTATCGTTGTACTGTGCTAAATCAAACGATACGGCACATCTGATCTCTCAGATACGGCGTATTGCGTTTAATTTTTTTAATACAACGCGTTTAATTAATTCGATACGACGCATCTTTTCCCCAAGATACGGCGTATCTGTTTTTGATAAAAAAATTTTTTAAGCGATAAAGTAATACGACGCATCTGCTTTTGCAGATACGGCGTATCTGTTTTTGATAAAAAAAAATTTTTTTTCTAAAACCTTAACGCCATACGACGCATCTTCTTTTGAAGATACGGCGTATCTATTATTTTAATTAAAAACAGTTTGCGAATTATTAAACAGATACGGCGTATCGATCTCTGTCGATACGGCGCATCTTACTGAATCAAAAATCTTTTTCATTAAACGTAACGAAAATACGGCGCATTAACTTTCGTTAATACGACGCATTTAATTTTAATTAGATAAATTGATTTTTGATTAATTCGATACGGCGCATTCTTAAATTCTAAAGCGGCGTATCTATTTTCTGAATAAAAGTCTGATTAAATTTTAACGATTATAAGATACGGCGTATCCAACTCTTTGGATACGGCGCATCGTCTGCAGATATCAGCTATTTTTATTCTTATATCCGTTTCTATATTCGTTAATTTCTCTTCTAGCGAACAAATCCTACTGATGATTTTACCTTGGATGACAGATTTTGCTATGGAAGACATGTCAGTTAACGGATATCTTGCTAAGGAATGCTTGTTTTCAGATTCATTCAATGTACTCATGATCAATGCAGATTTATTCTCTTGGGAGACTCCTCTTGAAGCTGCTTTTAAGGAATTCATGCGTTTATGCAACATTGACAAAGAGGTATTCTCTTATGATGTATTTGTGAGGTATACTGGGGAAGAATTGTCGCTCTTATGGCCTAGCATTGAAGCAGAAGGATTGAACTGGACTACTATCGAAGAAGATGATGGGAAATTCTATCTTGCATACATGGACTCGAGCAACAACAGCTGTGGTGGAGGCAATGCCCAAAACTCTTACATGCCATATTCCGAGGAGTACTGGGGATTGAATGAGAAATATATAGATAATGACATGAATTATGCTTTGGCAGAGTTACTATTTCATGGCAGGTTGGTAAGATTGATAGACCTCTCCCTCAATGATTGGTTAGAACTCAAATATGGTAGTCCGGAATTTGCCCCTGTAAATGAAGTCAAGGAGATTATGACTTCATGGTTGACACGAAGTTTTAAGAAGCAATTTAACGAGTTCATGGAGATAAAAAAGAATATGATTGGGAAGGTTTGCTTTGACGTTAACCATGATCCTAACGATGTTGATTTTTCAGAATGGTTAGCTAGTAAGTTTAATAACCACAAGAGCATGGATCGTGCTACTAAGGATGCATTATGGGTATATTGGATGAGGGGAGAAGACGAAGAAGTAGAAAGCGATTATGGGTCGTCACTTCATGGTTCAACAATCAATGAGGGAATTGAAGAACTTTTCAGAATTGACATTGATGTGTTCGATTATGAGACACCCCTGTGCAAGCAGTTCAAGGAATTTAACTACCTTCTTCAAGTCGATGATGATGTGCTTACCGGAGATCTACCAGGATTTAAGACTTATGATGATTTCAAAAACACCTGGTACTATGAATGGAATGACCAAGTACCATGGGTTTGGGATAAACCATGGGAATTTGAGCACATTAATCACACCTGTACACCCTTCGTTTTCAAGGACGGGAGTAGTGTTTGGCCGACCTGTGATTATAAAAGTGACGGAACCTGTAATGGGGGAAGTATAATTGGGATGAAAAGAGTTGGAAACGATGTAACCTTTGAAGATTATGAGTGGTACGATAATGTTGAAGACTGCCCACGAAAATCGGAGGCTTTACAAGAAAAGGGCAGGATTGAACGCTTGAAAGGACTTAAGGGGACATCGGATACTACTTTCTGGGAATGGGTGCATAAACAGTTTGATGATTTCACGAAGCTTAGTCGACGATTACAATATGATTTGGAAAGAGAATGGGAGGCGATTCAAGACGATAAGTCACTAATTGAAGAACTAGATGATTATTTGATTAAGGATCCTTATTTTAAGTTTGTTGATAAAGACGAGGAAGAATTCACCAAAAGAAAGTGTCAACTACTTGGGATTCCATACAATGAGCCACCCATGATTATTTCTGAAAAATTTAAAATCATCAAATATTCTTTGGGTCCTGATGAAGAATATACTGCGGTGAAAACAAAGAGTTATATAAGATTAAGTCGAACGGAAGAAAACGTCGCAGAGATATACGGGAAAATCTTTCGGATGAAGGACGAAGGATGGACCGTGACAAGGACTTATTGCTGAGCTGAACGTGAGTCTAACTTGAAGACTCTGGAATAAAGACAAGTGCTTACCGGGAGACAACCCGGATTTATCTTTTATTATTCTGTTTTCTGTGTCGAGTCAGTCCAGGCCGCACGAAGATACGGCGCATCTCAGTCCTGAGATGCGACGCATCCTCTGCAATGGTCATATCTTATTTTATTTTTCTGCATTTTTATTTTCGACTTTGAAACTTTTTATCAGTTTATTTTAATGCGGCGCATCCCTGGTTAAGGATGCGGCGCATCTTTATTCTGATCCGTATTTATTCCAGGATCGATACGGCGTATCTTCTTCAATAAGATACGGCGCATCGATTGACCTGATGATTTTCAGTTTTAATTTTTAAGTTTTATTTTTCCTAACTACTAATGTATTATGCAAGTTGAACCTTTCTTATCTTAGGTGTGTTTTAAAGTGTTGGTGGTATTATAGTTTCCTGGATTTCCTGTGGATACATCAAGTATGAAGCTTTAATGTTCTAATCCACAAGGAAGTTGATTTTTGCTCTTATACTAATGGAGGATCATACCGAGCAAATCTCAGGGGAGTTTTTCTTGTTCTAATTCTTTTATTTTCCAGTTTTTAACCTTTTTATACAAACAACGAGGACGTTGTTTAACTTAAGTGGGGGGATTGGAGAATTAGAACACTTAACAATTACTTGTCCTAAACTTTTTCAAAAATTATGCTTAAAATGTGCTTAATATATCAAACTTAAAAATTTTTTTAGCATGTTTTTGTTTAAGATCTAAGTTGCATAGCTGCACACATGACGTTATTTTCAAAAATTGTGATTTTTCAAAATTCACAAATCTATGAGTGTGCCGGTGACTTGTAAACTTTAGAACTTGGCTTGTATACTATTCGAGACCACCATAATGAGTATTATTTATATAATTGGAATGACTTGTCTAACTTGGTAAAATTCTAGGATTACACCAAATAGCCTTTATATGTTATGTGTTATTGACTAACTACACTGGTTAGTTAACCCCCGTATAAAACCTTTTGTTACTCTCATTTTTAGAGTAAGATACCCCTAGAAAAACACTCAGAGCCATTCCTTTCGTTTCTTACACCTATGTTTAAAATGTTTCGTTACACCTTAAACCTTAGCCTACCCTGTAGATTAGAATCCGTGGTTGGTTAATTGCTATAGGCAGAGTGTGTTTCCTTACATTACCTGTGTTCGCGTGCGTAATTCATTATCTATGGTTAGGTCGGGAAATTGCATAATGCAAATTGGAGTGAAAGTAAATATTGTATATTTTTGAGTTTATTTTTCGTGTGTTTACTACTTTCACTATTACCGTTATTTCTGAAGTATGAAAAGTATGAAAAAATTATCCGGAAAATCATTATAGTGATGTGGTGAAATTTTACACATCTATGTTTATGTTTCAAAAAAAAAAAAAAAAAAAAATCGAAAAAATGAGAAAAGAAAAAGAAAGAAAAAAAGTTGGATGTTTATTTTAAGCCAACGATGTAGAGTTATGTAAGTGGTCGATATCACCACTATTTGTTGTATTATATCTATGGATTGAATGGGAATTGGCAGTTATGGGAATGCCGATTAAGGTTTATTCTTTGATTAAGATTTTGTTGAGTATAATTCGTGTCTACCTAAAGCGTGTGTTTCAAGTGTTAAAGCGTGAGTTATTCGATGATATGAGTCTTATTCATGGGATGGTTGGGATAGTGATTAACCACACTTAGGATTTTAATTTATTTGTTTTGTTTTGTTTATTTTTATTTTTACACCAATTTATATCCCAAATGTTATCCATACCCTGTATTGTTCTTTATCCAACCGAACCTTTGATTTATTGAGATTAGGGATTTGAGCAATCTTAAGTATCGTAGTCGTGGATTCGGCTATGTATTTATGATTTTGTCGCCCTTTTTGATATATTATTATTGGTGAAGTTTGGACCTATCTTTAGCCTATTCGAGTTAAGGATTTGAGCAATTGCAAGTATCGTGTTCGTGGATTCGATCATGTATTTGTGATTTTGTCGCCTTTTCTGGAATTTGAGATCGATAGTGTAAATAAGAATAATTAACCCTTTAGCCTAAAAACCCTTTTTACCGCTTTAGATTTGTTATTCCTTAGCTTTAGTGGTGGAGATGTGTATACTTGCCAAGCTTATGATAGAATATTCGTCGTGACTGGACAGTTAAACGATTAGATTTGCTTTTATCGACTTATTTTATTTTACTTCTAATTCGTTAAGTGTTTAGTTGTGTGATTATGAAATAAACGAATACATGCTTAAATATAAAAATAAATCCTAACATCTTTTAGGATACATTTTCATAAATGAAAATCTAAGGTTTACTTGGGGACAAGTAAAGTTCAAGTGGGGGGATATTTGATGAACTCAAATAAGTACATTTTATTACTATCATTTATCCTATTAATTTGACTTGTTTTACTATATTATGTATGAGGATTGATACTTAATCGTTTACTTTTGTAATTCTCAGGTAAAAACAAGCATTTGGTGAAACTTAGCTATTTTGGACTAATAATGGAGCAAAACGTGCATAAAGTGAAAGTCTACTGACATGGACAAGATCAAGTCAATTCTGCTCCAGATGCGCCGCATCTCACTCTCGAAATGCGCCGCATCTCTATCAAGATATCACCAGATACGATCCAAGATACAAGAGGACATGCGCCGCATCTAATCAAGGGTTACGCCGCATCTTCTGGCGGTGTACGAATATTCCTGAATATTATAATCTTGGACCCCACGCGAAGTTAAGTACATACGCCGCATCTACTTAGTAGATGCGCCGCATCTTCCCTCAGACAGAAACTATAAATACCCCGTAGACCAGACGAATTAAAGAGTTCGAAACCTAAAAAAAACCGAAGTTCGGACAGCAGAGCAAAAGGAAGAATTCAGTCAAGGAGGCAGCACAAGACACACCCAAATCGAAGATACAAGAGCTGTAAGAAGGTGCTGCATGTATTTAATTCATTAAGTAGTTTTGTTTTATTGTGTTAGCAAACTTTAATTCATCAGGATTGGTGGCTTGTGTAATGTGACAACGGAAAGATTGCACTCCCTTTAATACTTGCTTTCCCATCAATTAAAGTTTATATGTTGATGTCTTTGGTTACTACTTATTAGTGCATTGATAACCTCTGTGTTTATTAGTGGCTTGCGGGCATTTGACTGCGGGACAAGATGTGGCTCCCACGGTTGTTTCTAAATTGATCACTTAGGAATAACTTTTAGACATAAGTAATCATTAAGGGTTTACTCGCCGATGAGAATAGGACCAACGAGAAAGGGTTAATTACATACACTTCATATAAAGCTATCAATAAAACAAGTGACAATCTACTTAATTATAAGGACAGCCCTCTTATTGTCTCGAGTATCTATCTGTGTACGTGTGTGCTACTTGCTGATTCGTGCCTATTGGTTTATTTTATTATTTACTTGCAAACAAAACTGTGCCAGTCTCTCAGGCTGAAAACCCCCTTGCGTTAGGATATTAAAATACTGATTAGAATAACTAGATAATACGTTCCACTCTTAGTGATCGACACTCTACTTACCATTATCTTCATACTGACCGGGTACACTGCTCGTTAAGTGTGTGTGTGTTATTGATAAGTCGGCTAAATATAAATTTAAAACTTGAGTAGGCATTAAAACTGCTAAACCGCAACGACACATCACGCGCATCATGTGCATACACCAAAAACAAACACAAAATCAAAAAGGAAAACCAAATTTGAAAATAAAATATTTTTGGATTTTTATATTTAATGAAAAATGAGATTTATTATCTTTTTGGTGATCGTTGATCAACCGTACTCGTTTCTTTCAAAACTACGCGCAGCGTGGCGAAGAAGCAAAGGTCCACTCGAAAGTGATTAAAAACCCGCCTCTTTCGGTCTGCAATTTAATGTCAAGACCATCCTTAAACCCCGTGTATAGGTTGTAGTAAAGAAATAATCCGAGAAACGTTTAACTTCACGATCTCTTTTGTTGTTTATTCGGAATGGTTTACAACGCCCTCTCGAGAGCGAGGATTTATTATTAATGGTGAAAACACTTTAGGAAAAGTGTTTTTTTAATTATTATATTTTTGTATTTTTATTTTTATGAAAACGAAAACTTCCGAGGAAGGGTCTTCAAAACACGATTCTTTGGCGAAACTCCAACTCTTTTCAAGCCTTCCCCGGCAGCGGCGCCATTTTTGATATAATTTTTTTATTCCAAAGGAAAAAGCAACGTATGCGTTTTCCCCGGGTCGTGTCCCAACGAAGGTCGAATATCGAGTTTTTGTGACGTTGTCGAATACGTGAGGTGAATGAGTGTAAAAGAGTGGTGATTTGGTGATTTTATACTACGAATAATGAAAATATGAAATGAAAACAACTAATTAAGCTAATGAAACAATTAAACTAAGCATACGAATTTAAAAACGAAAATTTGAATTTAAAAACGTTACGCGACGAATTTTAAAACGTAAATAAAAAGTGAATTTCTAAAATTTAAAACCTAAAAATATAAAAATAATTTTCCTATATTAAAACTGATAAAAGAAAATTTTTGGAAAAAGAAAAATATTTTTTTGACTTTTTAATAATTTTTTATGAATTAAAAACTAATTAAAACTATTTAAATGATTTAAAAATAGTAAAACTAATTAATAAAATCTGAAAATTTTTGAGTAATTTTAATTTTTAATAAGGAATTTAATAAAAATAATTTCAAAAGTTGATTATGTCTAAATAAGCTAAAACAGTAAATAAGCTAATAGGAAATAAGCTAAAAATAAGCAAAAATAAGCCAAAAGTTATAAAAAGCTAAAGACATGCATATCTAACTACTGGAAGCTTAAAAAGACTGAAAATGATAACACAAACATAAGCAATAAGCTGGACATAAGCTTGGACAGTTCAAAATCAAAACATAATCAAAACAGCCTAGGTGCCTACTTTGCAGCCCTGAATAAGCATTCCAATAAGCTGATTTTGCAGATCCCAGATGATAAGCTTAAAGCTTACATGAAACTCTACCTAAAAACCTAATATGCCCAATTTTAGAACTGATTTGCTTATCTAAAAAGTCCTTAAATCAGGTGGGGTTGGGGCTGATTTCAATGCAGTAGACAAGAATAGGGCAGAGTAGCAGATTTAAAGACCCAGAATAAGCACCTTAATAAGCTGATTTTTTAGATACCAGATATTATACCAAAATATTGTCACCTAATCTATATGTCAACCAAAAACTAGGGTCTGATCTATTCCTGATAAGCTACTAGAAAAGCCAGAAGAGCAGTGCAGACAAAGGCTAATATGTGACAACAAAAAAGTGATTTTGGCGCGAAAAAGATGCAATACCTAACCAAGTCCTATCCAACTCTTGTACATTGACTACAACACTTAAAAGCAACTCAAAACTTCCAAAGTGGAGATCAAATAAGCTCAGCTTATGCCGAGCTTAATTTGACAGCTTAATTTCTAGAATTGTACTCAACAATCAAAAGCTTCTCAAAAACGCTTAAACCACTTAATCTCTATCACAAACAACTTATCTATCCTAGTTTGAAATCAATCAAATTCCTCAAAATGACCAATGCATAGTACCACTACTCAAAATACTCAAAACTGCCTCAAATCCAAACACCCTTTAGTTGACTGCTATGTTATTTTGATGAAGTAACAATTAGATTTAAACCACTATTCTTCCAAACAAACTGAAATAATGATCAAACATCCTATCTCAAACTCAGAACTCAGACCTCAGACTACAAATTACCACAGATATACAATAAGTAAAAACGAAGCAGATTCAAACAGGTATAATCAACTAATGATGCAAACTAAGTGATAACGATGCAAACTACTATTATAAAGCAATATTATGAGAGAACTATACTAATGAAACAGTAACAATTAAAAAAAAACACAGATCTATATCAGATACACAGATTAAACTACAATTTGAGTGGAATTTAAAATTATATAAGAACTTACAAGTTACTCTCAGCAAGAACAGAGAGTTTTCCTATGAAGCCTATCTTTAGATAGGCTGAGCACTTCCCAAAATTGCTTAGCTTATCTTCTTTCTCCTCTGAATAAGCTCAACTTATTAAATAAGCTGAAGTTTGACCATAGTTGACTTTTTTGGATTTTTAGATATTGAGACAGATTTGAACAAAATAAAAACTCACAATAAACTAAATAGCTTAAATGAGCTTATAAAATGGATACAACAGCTTATTGAAGCTGGTTTTAGAATTATTTTTGGATTTTTTTAGACTTTTTCAATGTTTTTGGATTTTTGCAAATAAGATGAACAAGGAATGAGATAAAAAAAATGTAAATAAGCTAGAAATGGTATGAATAAGCTACTGAGACAATGATTAAGCTAATAAGAAACATAAAACTTAAAGAGATTCGGATTGATAAGAAACATAAACTAAAATTTCATTAATTAACTTCAAAAATTACAACTGAAATATGAAATTACAACTGAAATGAAATGATTATACTATGAAAGCAGTAAAATGACAAGAAATAGAATTGGCAACAATTTTTTAAAACATAAAAATTGGACAAACTAACTAATGAAGAGAGCTCCCCTATTTATAACCGAATGGAGAAGCTTCTGGGTTGTCCATGCTGGCAATCCGTGTGCATCATCAGCTCTTATCAACCCTTATTCATTTCTTGCTCTCCACGCTTGATTCTCAGCCCTTGGATTGGATTCGTGAGGTGTTCCCTCCAATGAAATGCTGCCATGTGTCCACTCGTGTGTTTCTTGCCCTTATCTGACACCCCTGACACCATTTGATTAGACGATTGTACCCTTAATAGGGTAAAATGTACGGGGTAAGAAGTTAGGGTTCTTGGAATAGTAATATATTCGGGGTAAAAGGGAAATTGGGGGGCGAGGTGTTTGTTCTTTGACTGGTCAATTAATAACTTTGACTTCCGGGTTGGGTTTTATTGGTTTGACCCGGGTTTTGGTTAAATAATGGATTCGGTTCATGGGTTTAAGGGAATGGGTTATAGTGTGGGCTTGGTGTAAGGTTTTTGGGCTTGGGTGAAATATGAAATGGGTTTATTTATTTTGGATTAAATCCGAGTAAAAAGATTTTAGAGATTAGGATTTGTAGTTTTAAAATTATAGGGACCAATTGTGTATTTTCTGAAGTCTCATGGACTGATCTTGCCAAACTCCTAAAGTATTATCCAAGGGCCTAAATTGATATTTGATGAAACTTCAAGGGTTGACTTTGACTTTTAGCTTCCCGGCATCGGCTATAAATATCCATTCCATATCTCGTGCTCGGTTTCCCGGTCTTTGCTTGATTTTTGTCCTTTTCTTCGATATCCGTGCCTGCATATGTAAAAACACAAAAACACAATATATTTGGCATTTTGGTCAGGTTTTTGGTCTATTTGGGTCCGGTTTTGGTCAAGAATAGGTATGTGTTTAAGCACATACCAGTAAGCTCAAATAGTTCAGCAGCAGTTGGGGGGCGTTTGTGTACTTGTTCCTGTAAATTCGTAAAATTTTTGTAAGATTTAAAAAGAATACAAAAGAATACTTTGAAGCTTGAACTAAACATAACATATATTAAAAAAATAAGAAACAGAAAACCCAACTTAACTCATATCAGACAGCATTAACATAGCACCCACCAATGTACAACATAAAAAAATGAAAACGAAAACGCCCAAAGAGTCAGAGAGGAGTTGGTAAAACACTTTCTTAGTTCAAAATGTTGAAAAACAGACTAATCAACCGTAAGAGCCAAACAATGAGATCTTGTGTCCGGGAGCCGAGAAGGGAAAAACAAAAGAAAAAAATACCATAATTCAGTTGCTCTAGTATCTTGACTTAAACCAGCCGTCAAAATGTGGTTAAGTTTGGGCAATTCCAGCCTAGTTAAGCAAAGCTTATATAACTGAGGTTGAGACATTATTATTTTGATCTGTACCTTGTTGCATCATGAACTTTGTCAAGTTTTTAGAATTACAAAAACCCTCGTTGTTTGAATAACGTGGATATTGCTTCCAAGGGCAGACAATAGAATTGGCTTGTAGCCAGCCTGAGACTGGTATGAAATTGAACCAGGGGTCCTATAAAGGTGAAGAAAAGCTAAACTGCACGCCAGTCTTGGCTCGGTCATGTTCTTGTTGTTTCGGAATGTAGCAGTAGTTGACCTAAACAAGTAGACCAAAAGAAGTTGTGGGTTATATATACTTATCAGAACCAAATCCATAGTAAAGTGAAATACATTCTCTTCATGAAACACATTCACAAACACATCTGCTAGATATGGAATTATGAGCGGGTGAAGAGAGTTAGATAACAGATGAAAACAGGGAGTAATTTTTAGTCCGTTGACACAGGTCAGGTCCAGTTGGACCGACCCACATCAGCTTTTACTCATTCTTAGAAATTTATTAATGTGTATACTATGATTCAAAAATTATAGTATTGTAATAAAATTCTATTCATGTTATAATAACACAGTTCAGAAGCTTTTATGCATTTTAAATACATGTCAGATGACTTCCATTTGACCCAAACCAACCCTTTTGCATGTCAGATTGGGTTGAAATTACCACCTCTAATATCTATAATTCTTATCTTCAGTATCGACTAGCTTAAGTAAATTTTGACAGCTTATCAGATATCCAAAGTAACCTCAAAGACTACCAAAAAGCAAGATACATGCACTCTAAAATGATTTGATTTGCCTCTTTCCAAAATGTACCAGACAATTATTATGAAATGGAGAGCACATACATTATGATGATACCTAATATACCCTTTTTAGTGATTGATTATAATGTTACATGGTGCAAAAAGACAATAAAAAATGCTACAAATGATACGCTCTTTCTCTCTCTCTTGGTGTGTTTCTGTGCATCTAAGAGAATACATATATGAAGTATAACTTCAGAGAAACATCCACAAGTAGATAATATGGTACAACCATAAGTTGATTGTTTTCCTTCTATAACTGTTTATAAGATACACACCTTTGGGCAAAGACTATTGGCACAAATAAGGCGAGTGACTAAAAATACATGGTTGTCAGTAACTTAGTCGAGTATACAAAACTCGTAAGTAATCTGTACATGTAACAGCAAGCAACCACTAGCATTAATAATTTCTTTTGTTCTTGATTTGAACCTCTAGTTAGTAGTTGGTATGCTGACTATTTTATCCTAGAAAACCTAATCAAAATCATCTCATCCATCGTCTTTTAAGAGATGCAGAGCTCAAATTTACCATGACTATGATCTCTCTTATTTTCCAAAAAGAGATGCTAACAACTTGTTTTAGTGTTTGGCAAAAACTTATTATGACACTATCCGATCTCTAAGAAGCAGATCTTGGAAACTTTTTATCCAGAGAAACGTAACTAGTGCCTTTCATCGCCTAATTATGTGACTTTGATCTATCAAGTCATAACAATGGCTACAAAAACACACCCTATCACTAACAAAGGTCCAATAAAGTACAGGCTCATGATAACTACTAACATAAACACAACCAATTTGTATGACATTTTCCTTCATTTTCACTTTTGAATACCTACTTTTTAAATGCAATACCCGACTCACCCGACCCGATGTTTGGCTACTACAACATATGACAGGTTTAAGGTAAAAATTACTAACATAAAATTGAAAAGTAAAAAATTACCTAATTAACTATAATCATGTAATCAAACTCAATGAATCAAGCACCCTAACATTAAATTAAAAGGTAAATTAAAACTAATTACCACAAATTATGATCTAAAATAGTTAATGGTGTATGAACATACCTTTTTCTAATGCTTCCTGAAAGTCTATTGCATCTCATAAACCGCAATATACACCTTCTGTGGAAGGATTCATTCCTGCTCCACGATCCCCACATATCTAGGGGCGCCAAATAATTTCAGAGAATGGCGCCAATATTTTCAGCCAAATTGAATAACCGTATGTTCTTGTGGTGTGGTGTGTAAAGTATGTATGTTACAAAATTATGATAAATAATTAAGTAACCTATAGTTTTATTATTAATTATTCACTATATTATTATTATTATTATTATTATTATTATTATTATTATTATTATTATTATTATTATTATTATTATTATTATTATTATTATTATTATTATTATTATTATTATTATTATTATTATTATTATTATTATTATTATTATTATTATTATATATTTTTAAGGGCATTATTATGGGGTGCCAATTTTTGACCCGACATAAAACCCGACATGAGACTTACACGAAAATTAACAGATTCGGGTTGAGTCTAAATAGGTTTTGGGCTGTGTTCGGGTCGACCAGTTGACCCATTTATTAAACATGTGAAGTTTGGGTTAGGTATACGTTAAACAGGTCGACCTGCCAACCCGTTTAAGCTTTTTTTCAAAAATTGAAAAATAATATATACTTTATTATTGCGAATTAAATGGGTCGACCCACGAACCTGTTTAACCCATGTATTATGAACTAGAATTAGTCAAGTCAATCAGATTACCAGGTCTCTAGGATGTTAAAAGAAAAATCAGACCTATATTAAACGGATTTGTCGGGTTTAGGTCAATCAGCTTATTAGGTTACTTAGTAACATACAAACAACATTTGTGGATATATCTTTCTTCTTTCACAAAGGGATTGTCTCGTTAGGTTTTTATACGCTTACCGAGTTTTTTTTCACATTTTTTACAACATAACCAAATCCAAAACAATATGTCTTAAATAGCAAGTGTCGTATATGCATAGACATTATAAATAATCGACACAAGCAAAATTGCAAATGAAAGAAGCTATTTGTGAGATAATTTAACTCGGCTTCTTAAAAGGTCGACATGAAATTGATTAGTGAACAAGTTAATATTCACGCAAAGTAGTACTATCATACAATTTGAACTCTTACAAAAAAAAAAAAAAAAAGCCATATAACTTTGCAAAACTAGTAAATGATATCAAATTCGGCAAGAACGACAGCGTACAACTAATAACACTTCCATAGGTGGGTATATTAAATTTAGTAGTGCAACACTTTTAGGCCTCTTCACATTTAGACAAAGTGACAGGTATATCACTGAACTTTTTAACTACTTGCATCTAATAAAACTATTGGCTAAAACTTGACAATGGTACTGAACTCCATAAACGACATAAGACGGGGGTCACACTGTGTCCTTATTCCTTAATATGATAAAATAGAACTTCGGCCAAATATAAGTGACTTATAACGCTTGTGTAACCCATACCATTAAAAGTTACAGTTCACTTCAACTTTCAAGTTTCAACAACACCCATATCATCAAAAGTTAAATCAAACTCGAAACCAAGGTTACCAAAAACATAACTGGTTCTAGAGTAATCTCATCCAGTGACGAGCTTTTCCATTACAAACAGTAGGCTTTTAAGCCATTTTCTTGCATATCCAAACACCCCTTGATGCACTTTTTCTGTTTACAGCCCTATAACTTACAAAAGGAAGCAATAAACTTGTATATAAATAGTTTACCTTTAGCATGTCGACTGATGTTGCGTGAAGTAACCGGGAGGATGTGTTATTCCCAGGTCGTGATGTTCCGAACGAATAGTGAATGGAATGGTGAATTTCGTTTGTGATCGGGTGATGTGAATAAGTGAAGAATATTGGGATTATGTCTAAAATTATGAAACATAAACTAAAAAGTAATTAAAAAGCATATAAAAAGATTAAGCTAAGCACAAATTACCAAAACCGCGATTAAAACTAAAAACGAACCTTAACGAGCCTTAAAACGGGCTCGGAAAATCAAAAATCTTAAAAAACTACTCTAGAAGTGAAAATTTAGTACCTAAACGTCCTAAATGATAAAAAAAAGAATTTTAGAAAAAAGATTTGTATTTTTTTGATTCTTATTTTTATTTTTATGAATTAAAAACAATTTTGAAAAGAAAAATATATAAAAATTACTAAATTAAAGAGGAAAATTATGAAAATTTTAAGATAAGTACTTTAAGATATGGAGAGTTTAGGAAAAATAAGAACAGGTTAACAGCTTTTAGGAACAAGCAGTTATTAAGCATTTAATGAAAATAAGCTAAAACTGAAAAGCAAGGTTAAATAAAAAACTAGGGAAAATATAACCAAAAAAGACCCAAGGGCAGATGGTGCGGAGTGTGTGTGAAAGAGGGTTGAGGTGGTTGAGGTCCAGGGTTCGAGCCTAGCTCACCCTGGACTTTCCATTTCCCCTTTTTATTTTTTTATTGAAAATTGTATTTTGAAAGTTGTAAATAAGCTGAAAATAAGAGACTTTTGAAAAGACAATATTTTTAGAACTCATAAATTAAGCCAGAAAAATAGTTGGAGAAGCAGACTGCTATTAAGAGAATAAAATAGCTAATGCAGGACTGATAAACTAACACACAAGCTTCTATAAGCTTGTGTGAACTAAATGAGCTATAAGATCTAATAACAATCCTAGAAAGCAAGGTTGTCAGGATCGGGATCCTACCTAGGATCGTTTTTGGCTTTGCAAGATCGGGATCGTAGGATCGTAGGATCGGATCCTACCTAGGATCGTTTTCGGCTTTTCCTTTACATATGTATACAAACCATTTTTAAAAACCTTCATCTTAGTTAACGTAGGTTATTTTGAGGGTTTAGCACAAACATAAGTGGGTTTAGCAAGAATTGTCTATGTGATCGAGTGTGTTTATATGACAAACCAAACGTTGCTTAAATGGTTTTATTGCACTTGCAATCAAATATGTCATAAAACAAGTTGATAATATCAACACGATAACTAAAAGTTTTAAGGAAAAACATTAACTATAAATTTGAAAGAAGGTTAAATCATGTAATGTTAGTTGTTTTGCTAATGAAAATATGGACTTTCAAACATACCGTATGCAACTATAAGAATAAGTACTTTAATATATAAAGTCTATTGGGTACATTTAAATATAAAATGAAAAAAGAAAAATGGAACTCACAAAAATCCATTGGTCTCCCCACCATTAAAAATCCCCATCTACATCTTGCATGAATTAGTATTAACGTTTCACAACATTATGAAATTCAAACTACATATATGCATCTGGTTGGACTGAAATAGATGTATAATTTGTTCAAAAATGTGTCTCTGTCTAAACAAAATTAATACATGCATTTTAATCGAATTATTAACGAGCATTTTGCACATTAAAAATCCCCATCAACCAATCCCCTCGATTTACGGAACATAAATAAATTTGAAAACACGTCCACTATTAACCACACTTGAAATGGCTCCACTCATAAATATCCACTATCTGACAAGGGGCAAAAACGTAAATAACAGTTTCCCGCCCACACCTCGATAGTAATAATAATAATTCCCACAGTTGACAGTTCCAACTTCCAATGAGTCTTCTTCTTCACACAGTACCGGAAGATAAAAAAAACCAAAAAAAAAAGAAGCCACCGACAGGATCGGATCGTTCACGATCCTACGATCCTACGAGCGATCCCACGATCCTGTAACGATCCTACCTGAATTGCGATCCCGTAACGATCCTGCTCGTTTTGTGTGTGTAGGATCGTAGGATCGTACGATCCTACGAGCAGGATCGCGATCCTGACAACCTTGCTAGAAAGCCAATGAGAAATTGAATAAGCATAACTAAACAAGCTAATAAGCCTAGAAAAAGAAAATAAGCAATTAAGAGACAAATGCTAATCCAAACAGCCCTATAGGCACTTTTGTAGCTTAAAAATAAGCACTAAGATTAAAAAGAGAAGCCACAAAAGCTTAATACAAATAAAGTGTGTACATCAAGGAGCTTATAAACTGAAAAGCAGACCAAAGGGAGCTTAATTGATGCTTAAAAGGAAGCTTAGAAAAAGGGCTGGTCAGGACACAAATCCACTGGTGCATCAGCAGTATGCAGACGAAACTTAGTACTTTTAAGTCTTAACAAACAGACTGACTATGTAGAACCAAAAAATAATACAATGCATCTATAAACACCTGAAACTTTCAGCAGTGGAAGATTTTCATAAACAGAATCATATCAAGAATCCATCTTTTTAAGGATTTTTTACGCTGGGATTTTCAATCTTATATACATAAACTAAACTGTTTTATTAACAATTTCACCTTATTACCCTTCTACACAAGAGCACAAGTTGTAAAATATTGTGCAGGTAAATTTGTAATTATGTACAGACTTCAAATCTCGAGAAGGGTTGGTCAGAAACAATGTAATTATGCCATGAACAAGTAGTTATGAGAAGGGTTGGTCAGAAACAATGTAATTATGCCATGAACAAGTAGTTATGATGTCTTCTTCTTTCTTATGAGAGTAGGTGTAACAGATGCAAGCCCGATGAGAAACAATGTTCCTATTGAGTGGATGTCATATAGGTCTTTAACTGATTGTAGTTCTCTAAGAGTTATTCCCGCCTGTGGAATTAGGTACGAGTTACAAGTCAAGTTCTATTAAGTATCAACACCGAAAACCAAAACAATAGGTACTTGATGAGCATCATAAACTTCAAAGGAAGGAAAAAAGAGGCAAAATAGCTAGCTTAATTACCTTGACGATGACATAAGCAGCTGGAATGATCCCAATGGAAGTTCCCAATAGAAATGTATGATAAGGCACGTTTACTATTGGTGAAGCAACATTGATGAACATGTTAGGAAATGTCGGGGTTAGCCTTAAGAAAAGCATGTAGTTCAACAACCCATCTTGCCTCTTAGCCACCTGATTAAACAAAAAACAATCCATCACTCAATTAGATTATGATAAAGACTTACAAGGAACGGATAGATACCCCTACAAGTGGCAACATAGGCAGATCAAGCAGGTTGAATAATGGGCCCAAACAAGTAATTACGGGTACTCATGACGACCCACAAACACTTCTTGTGTTTTTCGTTCAAGTAAAATTTAGATGACTTTAACCCCACTCAGCCCGTTTTCTAATTATAGGCATTTGGCCTGTTAGTGCCACCAATAGATAAAACATTTGAGGCTCACCTGGTCTTGGAAGAAAACCAGTTTATCAGGCCACATAGACGATATTAGAGGCCTGCCTATCAATTTAGATAGAAAGTAGCAAGAAGACGCGCCAGCAGTAGCAGCAAAGACGACAAGAGCTACACCTCTTAAGACCCCAAAAAGTGAACCAGTAAGAAGTGACATAAAAACAGTTCCCGGGATCATAAAAGTTTGCATAAAGATATAAACTGTGCAGTACCCCACTAGTACTTGGACAGTGTAATCACTTGTGTACCTCGAGGTTATCTCTGAAAATTAATCAATACATAAAAGCTTTAGTAACATTTCAATTAGGTATAGTTCACAGGATTAACTTCGATAGAAATGTTATTGCTACCAATAGTAAATGTGCCTTATCATACATTTGTATTGGGAACTTCCATTGGGACCATTTAGGTGTTTATAGATGCATTCAGGGTCTGGAAACAGATCCACTAACTAAACGACTAAAATAACGACCCTTACCGGTAAAAATCAACACGAAATAAATGATTTGATGCTAGCATAAGTTAAGTTTGATGTAAAATATGATGACAAACATTTTAAAAAATGCACGGTGTCAATCAAAGTACTGCAGTGCTATGCAAATAGTTTATTTTGGGTTGATAGTGCATTTTTTGGGTATCATGTGGAGTTTGTTTTGGGTTAAACAATAACAAAGTACTGCTATGCAAATAGCACTGCAGTGCGTCTAACTTCTCCGTACTGCAGTGCTATGCAAATAGTTTATTTTGGGTTAAACAATAACAAAGTACTGCTATGCAAATAGTTTAAGGACTAATGTGGTATCATGTGGAGTTTGTTAAAACTCCTTGGACCGTTTAGAGCACTAGGGTTAAACAATAACAAAGACAACAATCATGCACAGCGGAATAAGTAAAACATCTTTATTATTGAACAAGGTTTTTACTTTGTGATCTCTAATACTAACACTAATAATCATCTACAGCCCCAATTCTACTTGATCAAGGTAGAACATGTTACACGCCTTGTAACAGGGATCAAGGACTCGACCTTGAGGCTGAACTAACTAACTAACTAACTAAAACCCTAGACGTTTATAACTTACGTCTAGGTTACACACACACCCCTTTTAGACGTCTACATTATGAAAGACCTTACTTCATGAAACCCTACACCCTTGATCTATTTATATAGAGAGATATTAGGGTTTACAAAATACTACGAGGGACTAATAAATAAATATTCTTTAACAAGCAAGTCCATTGTCTTTTATTCTTCATTAATTGAAGAATTCTTCCTTGTCACTTCAGGTCCTTCTTGTTTTCACTCTTCTTGTTTTGTCTCATCAAATCTATAAGACCCAACAATCTTCCCCTATTTGATGATGACAAAACATACACGTTCTTGTACGAACTTCCCTAGACGAAGTAGAGAAGTTGAGATAATTAAATCTCGCCATGAATGAGACAAGTCTTTGTCTTCCCCTTAAGCCATGCCATGCCACTCCAAATCTCTTCTAACATCTCTTCCCATTTTTGTTATCAACAAATAGGGAATGTATGTAAATACGATCTTGACCACCATTAACCAGTACCACACTTTTAATCAAAGCCTTCCAATGTTTCAAATTGCCCTCCATGAAGAACGCCAAAGTGCTTACTAAAAATGAATCCAAAACAGTAGAAAACTCCAACTAGCAGTAGTAATAATGAACACCGGTAGTAAGAATCAAACACTTCCCCTTGAGTGGTGCATGTAGATGGTTAAACAATTAAACAATAAGCTTCCCCTGAAACTAATATGTTTACCATCTCTTGAATCTTCAATTCTGTAAGCTCCTTGTAATGATTACTGATGAAGAAAACCAAATATGACGAACTTGATGAAGAAGTTGAATTTCCCAAACCTTCGTCTTATATCTTGCACTATCCACGTCTCTATGTGACTCCAAACTTATCTTAGAAGTAGGCTACTAGGACCTCTTGATAAATCCTCAACTAATATGAGACACTGAGCACTACAATGTAACTCCTTTAAGTGATAGCAAATGTGTGTATTCAGCACCTTAAGTTTATAGATCACACATCCTTGCTAGATTCACCAAGTCTTTGTCACCGCAATAACACAAACATAAGAACGCGCACCTGTGAAACTCAACTACAACATCAAATAGATAATATCCAATCGTCTTCTTCAAATAATCCCCAACGAGCCTTTAATCTTACAAGATCAAATAACCAAATGTGTGTGTGAAACTAATAACCTGTGTGTGTAATCTAACAAACAACCTGTGTGTGTAAAACCATCTCAATCATATGTACTTCCCCTCACTGCTCGTAAATCATGCATATATATTGAACCATAAAACTCTTTACGTGTCTCCATATTCAAACACAACAGTACTTCGAATATAACAGTACCTTAGAGCAGTACGTTGGACGAGCAGCAGTATTTTAGACTAACAGTACTTTGAAGTAACAGCAGTACTTTCAATCCGAGAACAGTACCTTGGAGCATAGCAGTACTTTTAAATCATAGCAGTACGTTGGAGTAGCAGTACTTTGAATATCCAACGAGCAGTACTTTGCAATATACGAGCAGCAACATGAGATCACTAATTGAATCTAGCTCCACGAATTCACTGCCACAAACCTTATTATAATCGAATAAGGATAATAATTTGCATCTCCAACTGACGCTATGCAACAAACCAACACATTAATTCTTGAGTTGACCAATCAGTAGCAATATATCACTTTTCAATACACGACAGCCCATGATTCTTTACATATAATTAACCCCACAATTATTTAACGCATATCCGCAGCTCTTCTTTTGAATTAAATAATCAGCTCCATCATCCCACTCGACCAATGAAATATTCATAATCGACAAACAGAAGTTAATGATTCTGTTGCACACATAATATTCGACCAATTAAATCACAAATCCACCAAATCACAATTTAATATTCGATCAGTACGATGCGTTGACCAAAAATTCAAATCATGCGTCTTTCACTTGTGTAGCAAATCGGTCCCACTGACAAACCCATTAATATAAACCACAAGCGACAATTAATATCCCATACTGTATGAACGTCAATACCAATCATCCCATTAATTCATCATTGATCGATTAATTAAGACACCAAGCGACAACACCATTCGATTTAATAAACTGATCGCACCTTTAATAACAAATAAATCCGATCTGCTGCTCTTCTCTTCGACAGTAACCAATAACGATTACCTCAGACATCTTTATCGAATCATTGTATCAACTCCAAATCAGTTTCTTCGACAGAAAAACCTTGTAATCCCTAGGTAACGAGCTCCCCAGGCTCTGATACCACATGTGGAGTTTGTTAAAACTCCTTGGACCGTTTAGAGCACTAGGGTTAAACAATAACAAAGACAACAATCATGCACAGCGGAATAAGTAAAACATCTTTATTATTGAACAAGGTTTTTACTTTGTGATCTCTAATACTAACACTAATAATCATCTACAGCCCCAATTCTACTTGATCAAGGTAGAACATGTTACACGCCTTGTAACAGGGATCAAGGACTCGACCTTGAGGCTGAACTAACTAACTAACTAACTAAAACCCTAGACGTTTATAACTTACGTCTAGGTTACACACACACACCTTTTAGACGTCTACATTATGAAAGACCTTACTTCATGAAACCCTACACCCTTGATCTCTTTATATAGAGAGATATTAGGGTTTACAAAATACTACGAGGGACTAATAAATAAATATTCTTTAACAAGAAAGTCCCTTGTCTTTTATTCTTCATTAATTAAAGAATTCTTCCTTGTCACTTCAGGTCCTTCTTGTTTTCACTCTTCTTGTTTTGTCTCATCAAATCTATAAGACCCAACAATCAGTAATATTATACGCGAATTCGCTTAAA
Organism: Artemisia tridentata subsp. tridentata; assembly: GCA_021014915.2. NCBI lineage: Eukaryota > Viridiplantae > Streptophyta > Magnoliopsida > Asterales > Asteraceae > Artemisia > Artemisia tridentata. The sequence goes on along the minus strand of CP139508.1, from coordinate 363,612,202 downwards.
TTTAGAACAAATTTCATTTTCATTAAGCTAGGGATTCTCAGTCAGAATGTAAAGACACTTGCTCTAACTTAACCAAAAGTCAAACCTTATATGTACCATAATTTTGGTTTAACAAATGCCAGTAGTCAATTTACAAGATATGAGAATGTTACTTTGTTGAACCTTAATTAACAAATGCATGACGAATCATATGGCCAAACACACCTTTTACAGCCTACTCAATTTACAGCCTACTCCAAACCCAATTCAACCCATTTTAAGATAAATGGGTTGGATCAGCACTAACCCAAACACCCCCTGATGTAGGATGCAATCCAACCTGTACATTTATCATGCAGTGATAGCAAACCGTGTACGGACTTGAGATTAACTGATACTGAACTAAACCCAAAGCCTATAATGACGAAAGAAACTATTACTTAACCCGATATGAAAGATTATTAGCTAATAAGATTATTTGGCAAATCCCGTTTTAACCCGTTAACCCACTGTGACAAAAAATGTTAGTGAGTCAACCAACCCAACCCAACCCATTGTGACCCTTCTTATACTTTTGCGCTGACCATTTACCCAACCCACCCGACTTGCTATTACACCAGCAAATGGAAGATATTTGATCCCAAATCAATCTTTAACTAGCGCCTTTAATCATTTTAACTAATGAGCTTGCATCAATGGGGAAAGCAAAATAGACTCATCTCATGTTACTAGTGTGGCGTCTATCAAGTTACCTGCCAAACTAACCCTTCAGGGTCTCCCATTGCTTCAGGAAAGCCCTCTTGCTGGTCCACTATACATAACTCAACACATGTAAAGTTTAAAGCAGTGTCATGCTTCTTTAACATCGAAGCAATTGGACTATAGCCATCCCTGTTGGCCCGATTGTAAAAGCCTGCAGTCAGTTCAGCAGCATGGCTGGTAGTTTTGTACCACCAATGAATACCTGATAGCTGATCATCCATAAGAATTTCAAGTGAATATATAACAAATGGTAAAGTTGTACAAGTTTGAGAATGAATTAGAAATTATCCTCAAATTATAGAGCTAACATACATCAATTTGATTTCATATATGTAATCATGTAACTCAAAGAAGTAATCGACAATTAATTGAAACTTAGAGACCAATTTGTACCTCCAATTAGGGTCGTAGGTTGCTGGTGTCCATCAATTTTCTGTAGTGGGATAATGAATTAACATAAGGGGTTGAGCTTTTTGTTGAACTAAGTAACTGTTACCTCCAATTTTTTGTTTCCCGGGTTATTTGTTTGACTAAATCAACCAAGTTACCAGTTTGCCTCTACATCCTTTAGTTGGCGGGAATTGCACCTGTTGCCGCCTACATGTAGTTTAACTGTTGCCTCCTTTGTGGGTGAGTTATTTGTGGCCTGTTTGATTTTAGATATGAAGGATTATCTTCCTTCTATATTTGATAACAAATTTGTTCTTTAATATGTTAAAGAAATATAAAATATCAATTTTAAAAAGTAATACCAAATAAGATTTTTAAGAATTGGTATAGCATTTTCTTATTTTCTTATGGTAGCAAATACTGTTAGTTTTATAGATTAAATAATTGTCTTAGTCCCAAATGAATATAGAATGATTAAGTCCTAATAACTAAGTTTAGCCAAATTACAAGTGTCATCATTGACTTTAGCAAATGAAAATATAGTTGTTAAATATCCTAGAGATATCTAAAGTTTTACTTATTTTAAAATTGATAACTCTAATGAAGTTGTGACTAAAGTATTTGAATATATTAAAATTGTGAAACTCGTGGATAAACTTAAGAGCTTCCTCAAGTTGTAATATATAATATGATAATCAAAATGTTCCAATATAAATATTATCGCATTACGTGTTTTTTCTTTAAATTTAATTTGGCTAAATTGGCCTTCATTTTTGTGGTTGTTTTGACTCGTCTTATTATTTTAAACATAACCTAGCATCCATCATTGTTAGCGATCGGGAGATTTTCAAATACGTATAAGACTGACTAATTTTTTGTTGTTACTCTATCATTGCCCTCAAAGAACTGTCACTATATTATTATACTCAAGTCCATCGTTAATCAGTAACTAAGTGAAAAAACTTAGCGACGTATTTGAGACAGCTAAAAAAATCCATCGCTATGTTGTCATAATTTTGTCGCTAATAGTTTCAACCTAATTCGTCACTAACTTCGTATCTATATGATTACATTTAGCGATAGAATTGTGACTGATGCATAATTCCTCTCTAATTTTGTTACTGATTTGTCACTATTTTGGTAGCTAATTTATCAAAGCCAAATTTGTTGGTAATTTATCACTAATCCGTCACTGTGAACCAATTTTTTGCGACAGACTAATTCAGTCGCTAATTTCCGTCACTGTTGCTCAGTATTCTAGTAGTGCACTACTAGCAGATCAACTGATGTAGTGAAACTATGGAAATTTGGATCCTAGTTTTCAAGAAGATTAAATGGTTATATGTATATTTCCTAGGTAATTTTCTTTTCTTGAAAAGTTGTATTATTAGAATACAAATATTTGAACTTTTTCTATAGAAATGGCTCAACCCGATAATGCTGTACTAAGTTCTGCTTTCAAAAACCACTTTGAAAGGGAAAAATTGACTTGCCCAAATTTCAATGACTCGCATAGGTCACTCAGGATTGTCTTGAGAGTGTCCATGAAGCTAGAATATTTAACTAAGCCTTGTCCCCAAGAACCAGCTGCTACTGAACCTGAAGAGGTCAGACAAGCATCGCAATTGGAGTTCGAAAAGCACAATGAAGTTGCGTGCTTGATGCTCGGAAGTATGGTTCCCAAGTTGCAAAAGCAGTTTGAGAACTATTTTCCTAAAGATATGCTAGAAGAACTCCAAAAGACTTATGAGAAGCCAGCAGCTGTTGAACTGTATGATTTGATCGATCAAGTGCACAGCTGCAAGCAAGGGGAAGGTAAACCTATTCGTGATCATGTTTTGGAAATGAAAATGTACATGGACCAACTACACCAGATCAACTATGTCTATCCTGAGAATGTGTGTGTGAACCTAATCAATAGGTCCTTGAACAAGGATTTTAAAGGTATTGTTCAAAACTATAACATGCATTGCTCGGGGAAGACAGTCACAAAATTGCTCACAATGCTTGTGGACTATGAAAAGGGTTTACCAAACATGGCACCTACTCCTCAGGTATTAGCTATACAAGGAGGTAGGATACAAAATCCAAAACTGCAAGTGAATAAAAAGGGTAAGGGTAAGGTTGACAAGGGTAAACAAGTTATGGCCTATCAACCTATGCCCAAGCAAAACAACCCTAAGAAGAACAAGGTGAATCTGAAAAAGAAGGATCAGGCTTGTCACCACTGCCATGAGGTAGGACATTGGAAGCAGAACTGTCCACTCTACCTCGAGGAGTTGCGTGTGAAAAAAGATGAAGGTTGAGGCTGCTAAAACCAGCACTTTAGGTAACTTTTTCATGATTGAATTATTTTCATTAACTCATAAAATAAATTCCTGGGTATACGATACTGGATGTGGTATTCATATTTGCAATACACTGCAGAGATTTAGAGTTGAAAGGAGACTGGCCTATGGGGAACAATATCTGCACGTGGGCAATGGAGCACATGCAGCTGTTGAAGCTATAGGAGTATTTAAATTAGTTTTTCCTTCGGGCTTAGTATTGTTTTTGAATAATTTTCATTATGCACCTTCAATTGATAGGGGTGTAGTTTCCTTTTCGTTTTTATTGAATATTGGTTTTCAACATACTATTTCAAGCAATGGAATTTCTGTTTCGTTAAATAATGTTTTTTATTTTAATGCTATTGCTGTGAATGGTGTATTTGAAATTGATATGAATGAATGCAATGATTATAATTCGATGTATAGCATCAATAATAAGAGAATCAAGAATGTCTCGGATTCATCTTATCTTTGGCATTGTCGACTTGCTCACATAGGCAAGACTCGCATGCAAAAGCTGCCACGTGATGGGCTTTTGCAAGATATCAATGATAAATCATTTGATAAATGCGTATCTTGTATATTTAGGAAGATGACAAAGAAACCTTTCAATAATCGTATGGAAAGGGCTAATGATCTACTTGGTTTGATACATACTGATGTGTTTGGACCACTTAGACATGTGTCAAAGAGAGGTGCTAGCTACTTCTTAACCTTTATTAATGATTTCAACCGTTATGGATATGTTTATTTACTTAAACATAAACATGAGGTGTTTGAAACATTTAAGGTTTTCAAAGCAGAAGTGGAACTACAACTTGGAAAGAAGATTAAAGCTCTTCGATCCGACAGAGGTGGTGAGTACCTGAGTCAAGAGTTTAAAGATTATTTAGCTAAGAATGGAATTGTCCAACATCTCACATCTCTATATACTCCACAATAAAATGGTGTATCTGAGAGAAGGAATCGTACATTGTTGGACATGGTGCGATCAATGTTTAATCTAACAACTCTTCCTTTATCCTTTTGGGATTAGGCCTTGGAATCTGCGATTCGCATTCTAAATATGGTTCCGACCAAGAAGGTTGATAAGATACCTTATGAGTTATGGTTTGAGAAAACGCCTAACTTGTCTTATTTAAAGGTCTGGGATTGCGAGGCGTTTGTTAAACGTAACTCAGCAGATAAACTCCAACAAAGATCTGTAAAGTGTATCTTTGTAGGATACCCAAAGGAAACGACGGGTTACTACTTTTACTACCCACCTGAAAACAAAGTAATTGTTGCTAGGTATGGAGATTTTCTTGAAAAAGATCTCATATCTCAAGACTTCAGTGGGAGGATCTATGATCTGGAAGATGATCAAGAGGATACATTAACTTCTGAAAATACTAGCGAACTTCCTGTGGAACCTGAAAGTATGGGTCCTCCACCTGAAGTAGTTCCCATTCGTAGATCTGCAAGGACTGTGAAAGCACCTGAACGTCTATGTCTTAACGTAGAGGCTGAGGAAACTATATTAGGGGATCTTGGAGAACCTGCTAATTATAGAGCTGCCATGAATGATCCTGAAAAGGATAAATGGCAGATTGCTATGAATGGAGAAATGCAATCCATGAGAGATAATCAAGTCTGGATTGAAGTAGACCTTCCTCCCAATGCCAAGGTAGTTGGAAGTAAGTGGCTCTTCAAGAAGAAAACTGACATGGATGGCAATGTACACACCTATAAGGCCCGTTTGGTAGCTAAAGGCTTTACCCAAACATATGGTGTTGACTATGAGGAGACCTTTTCTCCTGTAGCTGACATTAGGGCTATTAGGATTCTCATAGCCATAGCAGCATAATATGATTATGAGATTTGGCAGATGGATGTCAAAACCGCCTTCTTAAATGGTCGCCTAGATGAAGACATCTATATGGCGCAGCCTGAGGGGTTTGTGAATCCAGAATTTCCAAACCGTGTATGCAAACTTCAAAGATCTATTTATGGATTGAAGTAAGCATCACGGCAATGGAATAAGAGATTTGATGAAGAAATCAAAAGGTTTGGATTTACTCAGAATCTTGATGAGCCATGTGTATATCACAAAGCTAGTGAGAGTGATGTTATTTTTCTAGTCCTATATGTTAATGACATATTAATCATGGGTAAAAATATTCCAAGATTGAAAGAGGTAAAAGCCTATCTTGGGAAATGTTTTTCCATGAAGGATTTAGGAGAAGCAGCATACATTCTGGGAATCAAGATCTATAGAAATAGATCAAGGAGGTTGATTGGATTAAGCCAAAGTGCTTACATTGATAAAATATTGAAGAGATTCAATATGCAAAATTCCAAGAAGGGATATTTCCTAAAGCAAGAGAATCATGGCTTAAGTAGCAAAGCTTGTGCTTCAACACCTGAAGAGGTGGCACGCATGAAGAGAGTCCCTTATGCTTCGGTTGTGGGATCTATTATGTATGCGGTGAGATTCACAAGGCCTGATGGGGCGTTTGCTTAGAGCACTACCAGTCGATATCAGCAGAATCCAGGTGAACCCCACTAGACTACTGTTAAACATATTCTTAAGTACTTGAGAGCTACAAGAGATATGTTTTTAGTATATGGGGGAAATCTAGAAGTAGAACTTGATGTTACAGGTTGCTGCGATGCTTCCTGGAAATGCGATAAAAATGATATGAAGTCTCAGACGGGTTATCTCCACTGGTACAGATATGGGATTTCGTCACACCAAAAATGTGTGACGATATGCTTATAGTCACAAACGTTTTTTTTGGTGTGTGTCACAAAAGGTCGCGCCACTGTAGGTGGCATATGGTCACATTATTTAGTTTTTGGCCGTTTTCATTGAAAAAGAGTGACCAAAACTCGAATATGTGTGACAAATTAGGTACAAGTTTTGTTGGATTAATCAGTTTTGTGTGACCGTACACACTTATAGTCACACAAATGTTTTTTGAGAGTAACTATTGTTCGTCCTTTGGCCACATAAATATATAATATATGTGACATTTGAGATGATTTATTCAAGTAAATGTGTATTTTATGTGACTATTTCCCGTCCTATGGCCACGTGAATATATAATAAATGTGACGTTTGTGATGATTTAGTCACACAACGTGTGTTGTTATTTTGGAGTTACTCACATACAATTTAAAAAACAGTGGCCAAAAGTGTTAATAAGTGTGACCATATGCTGTTTAAAGTAAAGAAATGTGTATTTTGTGTGACTATTGATCATCCAATGGCCACTTGAATTTTATGTTTGTGTGGCCTTTTGTAACATTTAGTCACACAAAGCACGTTTGTTTTGGGTATTTAGTCACATACAATTTAAAAAACAGTGGCCAAACGTGTTAATAAGTGTGACCATATGCTGTTTAAAGTGAAGAAATGTGTATTTTGTGTGACTATTGATCATCCAATGGCCACTTGAATTTTATGTTTGTGTGGCCTTTTGTAATATTTAGTCACACAAAGCATGTTTGTTTTGGGTATTTAGTCACATACAATTTAAAAAACAGTGGCCAAACGTGTTAATAAGTGTGACCATATGCTGTTTAAAGTGAAGAAATGTGTATTTTGCGTGACTATTGTTCATCCAATGGTCACATGAATTTTTAGTTTGGGTGGCATTTTGTAATATTTAGTCACACATCTAATTAAACAAAGAGTGACCAATAATGTTGATAAGCTTGACCATATTATGTGAGTGCATCTTTTAGTCACAGGTTTACTACTGCTATTACTACCTTAGTAATGTTGGAGCAGAGTTGCTACTGCTAGTACTAACTTAGTCCTGCTGATGCAGAGTTACTACTTCTAGTACTATGCTAGTGTTGCTGGAATGAGTATATATATACATATACATATATATATATATATATATATATATATATATATATATATATATATATATATATATATATATATATATATTATAAAACATAATTAAAAACAAAAAGAAATTTCAAATTGAATTAAACTCGAATGTATATAACTAAACAGAATATACAATTGTAATGTCGTACATAATCAAATTCTTAAGTACCATAATCTAAAAACTTTTGACTCTTCACCGGCTTAGCTTCGATGGTACTGGTGGTCTTTAAGTCTTTAACAAATACATAATCAAATGCTAGTGTTGCTGGAATGAGTATATATATATATATATATATATATATATATATATATATATATATATATATATATATATATATATATAATTAAAAACAAAAAGAAATTTCAAATTGAATTAAACTCGAATCTATATAACTAAACAGAATATACAATTTGCTGCTTTATGTCTTTAACAAATACATATTTGCGCTTTGATGGTACTGGTGGTCCAAATTTAGTCAAAAGTTTTGTTGGTGTAACCTGTAGTAAACAAAAGACGCATGTATTAAATATTGAATTAAATATGAAGAATTATATATATGTAGGTTGAAAAAACACATGTATGTACCACCTCTTCAACAATAACTTGATCCTTTGGCCATACAACGAAACCACCTACGACTGCCTTAACTATTTTGAACCCATTATTTGCTACGTTCGGTATGCATGCTGCATCAACTAACGATGAATCAATTGACACTCTGTAGCAATCATTTTGGAGTGGTTGGTTATGCAACATTTGCTTTCTATGAGACTGGTATACGATACCCAAAGTAATGATATTTGCTTTCTTTAAGTGCCACAGTTTGCAATTAAATGTCTAAAAAAATAATTTTTGCATGTATATATCAGAAATTATTTAAACAAAAGAATAACCCGAAACATGTTGAAATACATATTGTTGGCAGTGCTTGTGTTGGAGACGCATTTTGTTGCGATTGGGAATCTGGAGACCCGTTTTGTCGTGACTTAGGCTTTGTCTTAGGTCCGACAGTTTTAACATGTTCCTATATGTATATGTAAAACATGTTACATTATTTAAACAAAAGAATAATAAACATATTGAAATATATACTGTTGGCAGTGCTTGTGTTGGAGATGACACATTTTATTGTGATTGGGAATCTGGAGACCCGTTTCTTCGTGACTTAGGCTTTTGCTTAGGTCTGACAGTTTTAGCAGGTTCCTATACGTATATATAAAACACGGTACATTAGTCATGTATGTACAATTCAAAAATTAAAGGGGGATGTTTTTATTACTTACCATTGTTTCCGTTACCTTTTCCGAAGTTACAAGGCCATTAGACTTCTCCTGAATTCTCGCATTTAATTTAGGACTTACAACATCACTTGGCCGAGTGCCGTCCACCTCATTAGTGCTGCTATCTATATTGTCAATGGCCATTGGAGTCACCTGCAATATAAATTAAGAAATACATTGACTCATCAGTTTATGTTCAATGCCTGGTATCATTAGCATCAGCGGTGTTAGCATTAGAAAATGAAATTGTTAACAACATAAAAAATGGCTTACATCTGAGGCTACTAGAAATTGATCAGATTCCAAATTTATATGCATCCCTTGTTCACTCAACTGTGCCATCAGTCGAGTAAGCATTCCCTTTGTTTCTTCCATCTCACTAGATAATTTCTTGACCAGCACATCTTTTTCGATCATCTCGGTGGACAATTTCTTGACCAATTTATCTTTTTCTTCATACTCGCGTCTCTCATTATCTAGTTGAGTTTGAAGTAACTCAAGTCTTTTATCGGTTTCTTTTTTTCTTCGAGGAAGGCCAAATAGTTCTTGTATGTTACTCCACCTCCCACTCCTCTTGCATAACCGCCCTTTTCCTTACAAAAGACAACTGTCATGGCATCAGTGCCATTATCAAAACTCAAGGTTCCTTCCTTTTTCTGCTCATCAGCTTCCTTCTGCACAAAAAATATAGGAAATATTGGAATTAAAAGTCTTCTTGATGCTGTTAGAGTAACTACTACTCATATTTGTGTCAATGCTGCTCAACTGGAGTTGAGAATCTTCCAAATACTACAATCTTTGAAAAACTTTCACTGATGGGCTATGAGAGAAAATCAGATCCTTTAAAGTTTTATAAAGGTAATTTTTCTCCTTATTGGAAATTCTTAATTCATACTGTCTTAGTGTGTCTAAGTCTAAAGACCACTGCGTGGAATAAATTTAGCAGTAATTTAGCTTCTGCTACAATTTGTTTGGCTGAAAATAAACAAAGATTTAATTTTTCAAAATTAATTTTTGATAGTATGGTTAAGAACTTAGATTCTTCAAATATATATTTTCGATATCTAAGGTTTTTGCAACTCTTTTTGGACAACCAATTTGAAAATAAGAAAAGTCACAAAAGAGTTTACTATACTCCCTACCTTACCAAAAAGGTTTTTGGTAATATGAGGAGGGATGAAAAAGATTTTTCAGGGGCAGTGACACATTTGTTTCCAATAATGGTGGCACTAGCCCAAACCCGAATGGGTGAAGGTTCAGCAATCCCAGCTGGTACCCATCACACACCCACAATTTTTGCAACATCTCATCAAAAACAACAAAAGACCTATAAACGTAGGACTCACACCAAGAACACTGAGCTACCTCAAGCTAGTGGTTCTATACCAACTGTTGCAGATGAGGATGTCACTAGTGGGGAGAGTGAAATGTTGGCAAGGGCTACCACTACTGTGTCTAGCTTAGAAGCAGCACAGGACAGTGGTAACATCATTAAGACCCGAACCAAGACAACTTCTAATGAGTCAGGTCCTCATGGAACTGATTCAGGTGAAGGACCCAGTCACATGGAAACAATGGGGGGTTCAGATGTTCATCTTAGGGGTGTGACTGAACTTAACTTTTCCAATGATCCACCTCTCGGGCTAGGTAACACAAGCCGAAGTGGTGAGGATAGTATGCAACTTTTGAATGAATTAAAGGATACCTATGCCAAGCTGTTTGCACAAATTATTGATCTGCAAACAACAGCTGCTTCTCAAGATGGAGTCATCAAAGCTCAAGGTGGAGTCATCAAAGCTCAAGGTGGGGAGATAAAGGCTTTGAAGAGAAGGGTTAGGTATTTAGATGGAGTCAAAGGATCAAGAATTCCCAAACAAAAGGTTAAATCTTATGAAGCTTCTAAAGATGCTCCCAAACAAGGGGGAGGGAATGAAGGCAAAGTTTCATGGGAGGCTAAAGAGGGTGAAAGTATTGGTGCAGAGAGTGATCCAATGGAATTTTTAGTTGCTGATAACCAAGGAAATCTAGTGGTGATTGATAGCTATTTGGGCAAGGTTACAACTGCTGATAGTGCTACTGATCAGGGTCTTAGTGCTGCAAGTGGTCCAGTTATTGCTGCTATTGAGCCAGTTACAGCTAGTAGTACAAAAGCTAGTACTACTACACCAGAGGTTTTTGCAACTACTGTTAGTGTACTTGCTGAGCTGAAGACATCAAAACCAGTAACCAAAGAGCCATCATCAAAGCCAAAAGCTAAACAATCAACTCCACAGGTACAAGGCAAATGTAAAACCATCAAATCTAAAATGTGCAAAAAGACCAAAATGCCCCTGCTAGTTTAAAATTTAATTAAAAGCTTATAATGTATCAAATAAATTCCAAACTTCTGGAAATGCACAAGATATGATCCCAAATAATTTTAACAACCACATTTAACATTTATACAAGTAGTAAAATTACCAAAATGCCCCTAGCATTGCCGAATGATTTTTAGTTAAATATATTATGATTTTAAAATGTATTAAAATGTGTAAATGAGGAAATGATCAATCAAATCAATTTGGCTAACCTACAATCCGAGATTTCTGGTCAAAACCCCCCCTCCTATGACTCGGCATTCCTCTATTAAATATCAATCCATATCTTTTCTACCAAACCCTAATTTGCCGAGAGATAAGAAAACACATAAAGAATTTCCATAGCCTCCATTCGATCCACTAAAATTATCAAAGCATTTTTCTGAGTTCAAACACAATTCAAGGAGTCCTAGAAAAATCGTGTTGAGTCCATTTGTTGCCCGATTCATTGGTGGTGGAATTATTTCTATCGCTAACCCATTTTTAAGGTATAATTCGTATCAATTCAATCAAGCTTCATAAAATTCGTTTCTTATTTTTCCTGAGGTTCTTATATTATATGTGATCTGCGAAAAATGTGTACAAGGTGATTTGATCCCATTTGGAGTCGTGGTGAATTCTTTCCTTGTCGAGTATCCATCCGAGAAGCAATAAATCGTGTGGCCTTATTCACTGGTTCTAAAAATCTTCTGGTATTTTTCCCAGCCTCTAATGATCGTATATATCCTAAGAAAAATAATAAAAATGACCCATGCATTGTATATAATTCGTATGATAATTATTGTGTTTTATAAACCCTAAATCTAATTAAATCTAAATATCATGCATGCGATTTTTCCTGGACTAGTGAACAATTTTCGTGGCCTCTATGATCATAATACAACACCATAAAAATGCTCATTTGATTTATTGAGGCTTAAAACTATTTTTGGTGAAGCTATGTGAAATCGGCAAAAAGGAAATAAGAGCAAAAATACCTAGCGTGGAAACTAGGGTTCAAAAAGGATTAGATTTGATTAAAAGTGAATATAAATGATGTTGAAATGATTGCATAATGATGGGGTTCGATTAGGGTTTTATTTGGTTAAATATGGTATTTAACGATTTGGAAATTAAATATAAAGGGGGTGTTTTGTCAATATTAAAACTCATGGGTTATTTTTGTCATGTTATATAAATCATGTGTGACCTGTAAAAATTTTAAACGGAGGGCCTATATATAAAATTTGTGAGAAAATGAATTAAGTTGTAATTGTTATTTCGAATTGGAAATTTAATAAATACAAGGACTAAACATGTAATTTCTGAAAAGTTGAGGTCGATTTGTGTTATGAATGATATTCAGGGACTAATGTGAAAATTTGGATATTTATTGGGCTAATATGTAATTATTATTAATTAATGATTTAAATGTAAATTCTAAGGACTTAATATGTAACTTTACTAAATGGAGGGACCTAATGTGTAAATATGGAATAATTAAAGGTCTGATTGTATAACTCACTAAAATAAGTACTCATGATGTAAATTTGATAAACCAAGGGTTTAATGTGTAATTATGCATGTTTGAAGGTTTAAAATGAAATTTTGGAAGTTCAGGGGTATAAAATGTAAATTGTGAAAACCTGAGGACCAAAGGTGTAAATATGATAAAGATGCGTTATTTCCAGCAAATATTGATCTAATTAAGTTATGTACTAAATATTTCTAAAAGTGGAAACCTTCTAATTATGGAAACTTTCTAAAAGTGGAAACTTACTAAAAAGGGAAAGTTACTTAAAATGGAAAGATGATTAATTAAGAATGATTGTAATCCCCTTCTACTCCTTTAGGTGTGAAGAAGGAGAGACTTTGAGCTTTCCCTCATTTCTGTGCTTGTTTCGATATTTGCTTTCGTCATAAGGTACGGATACTCTACCCTTTTTAGTAAGGGTGTCTTATCACCTATGTCTTGATGTTGAGCTATGAACCTTTGCCATGATTCTTTTGACATGAACCCCTGCCATGCTTTCTTTGACATGAACCTTTTGACAGGAACTTTTGATATGACCTTGAGCTATTTCTTTTTTTTATATGACCTTTTGATATGACCCTGAGATAAACCTTTTGATGTGACATTGAGACCTGACTCTTAGTTGACACCCGAGCCATTTTATGTTACCTAGCCAGGAAGGTAACCTGGCCATGTCTGTGATGCACCACTGGCATGACTCCTGTGTGGGGGAGTGATTTCTCACACCGTCCCTTTCATGATTTTCTGCCATGGCTACTATGATGTTGGGATGACTTTGAGTTGGGGGCGTATGGGTTGCAATCCTAGATTTGTATGTTTAGTGGATTTAACTGTGACTTTGAGTATTGACTTTGAGGTGACTGGTGCTTGTGTGCAATACACGCCTTTCACATATAGCTGGAGCTAGCTACTCCACTATTTTGATACATGAGGACACCCCTCATATTATCTGGTTGCCTGAGAGGTATCCCCTCTGATTGTGAGCTTATAACCTGGAGACTATGATGTTGAGATTTTGACTTTGAGTTGTGGGCTCGTGGTAGTTGACTATCCTATACTTCCTTATTAATTTTTTGCTTTGATTATACCTTATGACATTTCCCAGTGCCTCAGTATATTTCGGTTTCTTTATCTTTGTTTGTATTATGTATCTGTTCACTGGGCTTTGTAAGCTCAGCCGCACGTTTCTTTTTCGTGTGCGGCAGGTATCTAGCTGGGAGATGGATTTTATGCTTGGGATGAGAGTTAGTTGAAGCTTTTGCCTTAGATGATGTCCTACCCTAGTCTTACCAGTTGTTTAGACATTTTGATCATGGATTCATTTCGTTATGTATTTCCGTTGAATTATTTCGTTATCTTGTGAGACCTTTGTATTGGACTCAAGTCTTGTTGACTTGACTTATTTATTTATGATGTTTTATGGCTTCCGCTGTGTATATGTATGAATGCTTTGAAATGTCGCCATAATGTGATATCTCTACCCTTGTCGGGTTGGGGTGTTACAATTATGGTATCAGAGCCCAGGCTGCGACCTGTCGTACATAAGCTTTGGCCTGTGAAACATGTGGACCATAGGATTTGACCCTTAAGTTTAAGATTTGACTGGTGAGGTTTGGGTAGGCATAGGTTCTGCTTCGTCTTCCATTTCGTGCTTATTTCCCTTATGTTTTGCTAATTCTTTTCATGATCGTTCAGATGGTGAACACACGCTTTACTCAGTACACTAATGGGGAGGATGGCCCCAATTTTGAAGAGATGATAGCCGCTGCTGTGGCTGCTGCTATGCCTAAAGTGGTGGCTGAGGTCACTACTAACATCAGAAATGCGGCTAGTTCTTCTGGAGGTGGTGGTGGTGGCGGTGCTCAACCCACTACTCCACCCGCTGCTTCCCCAGTTGGTATCCATGTGTGGATCGAGAGGTTCAACAAACTTAAGCCTCTCTCTTTCAGGTCCGCTGCTACTCCTCATGAAGCGGAGGACTGGATCACACATATCGAGAAGTTGTTTCGTGTTCTGGGATGTGCCGACGAGTTTAAAACTCGGTTGGCCACATTCAAATTTGAAGGTGATGCTCAAAATTGGTGGGCTGCTCTTGTTCAGGCGAAAGGGGATGATTTTGCTGAAACTTATTCGTGGGCAGATTTTATCGAGGCGTTTTATAAGCAGTACATCCCTATGGCAGAGCAGCTGAGATATGAGAGGGAATACGGGTCTATTCGTCAGGGTGACCATGAGTCTTCCGGAGATTTCATGCAGCGTTTCTTACGTCTGGCTAGTTTCGTGGGGCCAGAGGTTACTGGGGATTCTGTTCGACAGGCTCGTCACTTCAAGTGGGCTCTTAAGAGATGGGTGTTAGACCGGATCGTTAACACTCCATTTGATGATGTGGCTAGTGTTCAGGATGCCGCGCGTAACATCGAGTTGTTACATGCGGACAGGGGGTCTAATAAGCGTGATAGGGATGGTAACCGGGTAGATTTTTGGGGCCAGGGTCGGCAGGACCAAAAGCAGGATGTTCGGGGCCGACAGGACCGTGGGCATGATCAGCAGGGTCGGCAGGACCGAGGTTATAATCATAGGCAGCAGGATTTCAGGAACCAGGATCGGCGGGATTCTGGTAGGTCTGGTAGTGATCGTCAGGGACAGGGTAATAACAACCGACGTAGGGATTCTCAGCCGTATCAGCAGTCGGGATCGTCTAGTCAGAAGGGGTCTGTTGAGACTCTACCTCCTCCTCCTACATGTACTTCCTGTGGGAAGACTCATCCAGGTCCTTGTTATAAAGCTTCTGGTGGTTGTTTCTGGTGTGGATCTTCTCAGCACAAGATCAAGGACTGTCCTAGGAAGAATGCTGGTGAACCTAAAGTCGATGCTAGGGCAGCTCCTGCTTCAGGCTGAGTGTATTCTTTGACACGTGACCAGGCTGCTAGCACCTCAGGTACTATTACGGGTTTTCTGCATATTGGAGATCGTATTGTGTTTGTTTTATTTGACACGGGTGCTACACATTCTATAATATCCACATCACTTGCAAATAAAATAAACGTAACCCCAACTAAATTAATGAACCGTATATCCATTGCTACCCCGATGAAAACTCATGTGATTATTGATGTTGAGTATGTTAATTGCCCTCTCCGTTTCGATGATCGTGTTCGTTCTGCGAACCTTCTCCCCATTGATATGGTTGATTTTGACATTATTCTGGGCATGGACTGGTTAGCTGCTCATAAGGCGACCATTGATTGTTATGCTCGTAAGGTAATCTTTGGTGATCTTCACCATCCTGATTATGTTTATTCTGGTTCCCAACCTCTGAAATCTGTAAAGATTATTTCGGCTATGAAAGCCCGGACTTTGATTTCGCATGGCTGTCTTGGTTTTCTTGCTTCTGTTAAAGATACCTCTGTTGATGTTCCTAGTATTGATAGTATTCGTACTGTGCGCGATTTCGCCGATGTATTTCCGGATGAACTTCCTGGCATTCCTCCTGTCAGGGAAGTCGAGTTTAGCATTGATCTGATTCCGGGTGCTGAACCCATATCTAAAGCTCCTTACCGCATGGCACCGATTGAATTAAAGGAATTAAAGGAGCAATTGCAAGAACTGTTGGAAAACGGTTTCATTCGTCCGAGCGTATCTCCTTGGGGTGCTCCCGTGTTGTTTGTTAAGAAGAAAGACGGGAGCATGCGTCTTTGTATCGATTATCGGGAGCTTAACCGCATTACTATTCGTAACCGCTATCCTCTTCCTCGCATTGATGATTTATTCGATCAATTGCAAGGAGCGAGGCATTTCTCTAAAATTGATCTGAGGTCGGGATATCACCAGCTTAGGGTGAGGGAACAGGATGTTCCCAAAACGGCCTTTCGCACTCGGTACGGTCACTATGAATTCTTGGTTATGCCTTTTGGTCTGACCAATGCTCCTGCTGTGTTTATGGACCTAATGAACCGGGTATTCCATGAATTTCTCGACAAGTTCGTCATTGTCTTCATAGATGATATCCTTGTGTACTCTAAAACCGAGGCGGAGCACGAGCAACATCTTAGTATAGTTCTGGAGATTCTTCGACAGCAGAAATTGTATGCGAAGTTTTCGAAGTGCGAGTTTTGGTTGGATCGAGTGGCTTTCTTGGGTCACATTGTTTCTGCAGACGGCATCACGATGGATCCGGCAAAGGTTGAGGCTATCACAAAATGGCCAAGACCTACAAATGTGACGGAAGTGAGAAGTTTTCTGGGTCTCGCTGGGTATTATAGGAGATTTGTTGAGGGCTTTTCACGTCTTGCATTGCCTTTAACACAGTTGATGAGGAAAGGAGAGAAGTTTATTTGGACTGATGAGCGAGAGAGTAGTTTTGAGGAGTTGAAGAAACGTTTAGTGTCGGCACCTATCTTGACTCTTCCATCGGGTTCTGGCGGTTTTCAGATTTATAGCGACGCATCGAAGAAAGGTTTAGGATGTGTTTTGATGCAGCATGGTAAGGTTATCGCCTATGCTTCGAGGCAGCTGAAGCCTTACGAGGTGAACTATCCGACGCATGATCTTGAGTTAGCAGCTGTAACCACTGTAAGATTTCCCTATATATATATGTTTCTAATACTTAACTTTTTCCACGTAAAATTTTTTTTTTCTTTCTTGATTGTAATCATTATCCTATGTGACGAAGATCACATCACTGAAAACCCTGCTTGCAACCTAGCTTTAATTAATTTAGTATTTACATATGAAAATATCTTTAATCTAAAATGTTATAAGATTCCACTTACCACTTTACGTTAATTCGCTAATGTATATTTAAAATTGAATGTTTCTTATTTAAAAAGGATTTTATAAAACACCAAACTACCATAATAACATGTGAAGATAACAAAACTATAAAAATTAGCAATATATAAATTACTTAAATAATGTACAAGTCACTAAAGCACAAAAACCCTAATTTCACTATAACTTCTGATAAAACCCTAATTTCTCAGAAATTATTATTTATTTGTAAACACTAGTTAATATTTTTATAAAAATACTATGTACAAATATTTTAAGACAAGGTACAAGTCCTTTAAGCACGAGAATTAATAAACTTAAAAACTTTATAAAAACATTAGAAATAAATTGTTTAAGTAACATTTTATTGTAATAATTTCATATAATAAATTATAAAAATAATTTATTTATTTATCTTATATATGTACAATCTCAAAAACATAATGTACAACTCTTCTATGCACAATAATATAAAAACTCAATTAATGACATTTAAAGTGTAATAAAAATTATATAAAAATTACATAAAATTAGGAAATAATTAAAATTATATTTTTCTTATTTTCCTAACCCTAGTACAAGTCTCCTTAGCCTAAAGTACAATTCCCCAAAGCACAAAAATTATTTTTCACCTAATATATAAAATTCGGTATATATAAAAATTGGTTAAATAGATTCAAGTTTCACTTCTAGCATACCTTAACCTTAGGAAACCCTAACTAAGCCTAAAACCCTAGAGTACTATCCAACCAAGCCCTAGGTACTACCCTATTATGCACCAATCGAACCAAATCCTTCTAGTTAGGCTAGCTTAGTTCGAATGTAATCATAAGTAAAATAAACTTCAGATTTTTCAAGCCCTAAACATCCACATGTGTAATCCTAAATTTACCACATCACTCTCCTTCTAGATTATGTACCACTTGTGTGAAGGGGAACATTACACCTCACTTTTCCCCCTCCTCTCCACATGGAACCAACCCCAGCCATACACCTCATCATACCTGACCCCACAGAACCCTAGAAGTTCCAGGAAACCCTAGTTTGAGTCCTCTATAAATAGCAACCCATATGCAAACCCTAGAAACATCACCCCATTCGAACCAACCCATCACAGCCACATATAGCCCCATTTCTGATTCCACTACTCACAACTAGGATATTAGCAACCTATAAGGAGCATAGAAGAAGGTTAGAACCCTTGGTGAAGCCAAATCGGACTTAGCTCCCAAAAATTACCCTAATCGACTACATATAATAAGGTATGATTCTGGCCTTTTTCATTTACTTTCCTATACTGATTTAATGTCTAAATAGATGATAGAACATGTCTAAAGTAGTGTCATAACCTAGAAAATTTAAAACCGAATCATTTTGTTTCTTTTTATAGTTATCGAGTGGTAAAAATAAAAACCATATACGAGAAACCCTAGGTTTATTAAAATACATTAGGAATACTTTAAACATGTTAAAAATACTGAAAATATAATAAAAATACTAAGTACAATGATCGGATAACAAAACATCAAATGTTTTTCTTGTTTTTGTTCCAGTCGACCAACAGCAGGTCTGCTGTTTTGGTCGTGGTTTTACCCTATTAAACGTAAACTATAAATTTTGATTTTCAACATGCTTAAAGTACTTTAAAAAGGCTAATTGTAGGAAAAAGAATTAGAATTTTTCATTGAGTAACGAAAGAGAACGAGTCATAATAAGTTGGGTGTTTTCTGTCGAGACAAACCAAGGGTCGCATGGTTTCTGTTTTGGTTCCCTCGTTCGTGAGGCCAAACCACACCTCGACTCTTGGCAAAAATACTCTCAAAGCATTTATAAACATTTAGGAAAAGGTTATGTAAAAGATCATGTCTTAAATCGCTAGAAATAAAATGATTTTGGAACAAGGATGTCGAATGGGAAAATGAATAGAACATAGGGACTGAAATTGTTAAATCTTAAATAACTTTTCAAAATGGACTTGTTGTGTAATCGGGGAGTCCTTAAGGGGTAAAAACAGTACATTTCGAATTAAAAGACATAAAGTATCAAGTTATAAAAGATCAAGGGTAAATATTGTCATTATCTTAAAGTTAGGGGCAAAAGATGTAAACCCTAGAAACTTTAGGGTATAAAACGTATATATATTAAAAACTTAAATATAATTTAATTATTAATATTATTAATATTATTATTATTATTATTAATGTTATAATTAATATTAGAAATTTAAAACCTAATAACGAAACTAAAAACGTAAAACGGGAAATAAAACTTATATTCAAATATAATTACTGAGAAATTGATATACCAACCTAGGTTGCAAGCCGGAGACGTTTATCAACTGTATTTCGTTTTGTTTTCCATCCAGATTGTTCAGTGGAGTTTATAGTCCCACTTTTTACTTACGTGTTTTCCAAATATGTGGGGAGATACATGCTATTAAATCGAACACAAGTATTTTCCTGATTGTTATTGCACTAGGCTAACTGTTCGTTATTATTGAGATTGAATTGTTTATTTAAAAGACCCTCATATCATGCACCATTAGTCACCTGCTGGGTGAGCGCGAATATATGAATAGATCTATTGGCCTGACGACCCATTTGTTCTAACCGGATGGATATCTTCGTGGTAGTCGGTTAGGCAGATGCATTATATTTGATATCTTTAACTCGGGGGCAAGACCACTCTCATTTCAATCATGTTTGTGGAACCTGGAAACTGTTAACGCATTGCGTGTCATGAGGTTTAGTGCAATATTGTTGGTTTATGATATAATTGATTTCTCATATTTTGGCTTGTGTTCAAATTGATTATTTAAACGTTAAACGCTATAGATTCACTCAACCTTTGTGTTGACTTTTTAAGCATGTTTATCTCAGGTATCTAGAAGTCTGGAGATGGCACGAAGTGGCTGTGGACTTTCTTTTTACAAGAGTGTCCACTTTGTTATCATTCAATAAATAATGTAATTTTTATCATGTATTTCTGAACCTCCCTCTAGGACCTATCTTATGTACTCTGATATTAAATAAATGAATGATAACAATTTTTATTTAAAAACGTCTCTTTTCGAGTCGTTTTCTATTTCCATGACTGTGAACCATGAAGTAGCACCCCAAGCTTATATTCCGCTGCGTGATCCGAAAATGGGGGTGTTACAGATTGGTATCAGAGCTTGTGGTTATAGAGAACCAAATGTTTTTCAAACATTGGACTATAACCGGTTTTTACAAAAACGCAGCCAGAGTCCTTCGTGCCACGACGGTATTGAAACATTATTTATATATGAATTATTATTCATTATTTAATTATATAGTGGAATAGTTATAAATTTTGGGTGGTTACAGAGCTATAAAATTCCCTCTTCATTCTATTAACTATGTCGAACGCGGAAATCGAAAATATCGCAATTGTACCAGACGTCACACCACAACCCAGACAAGTAATAGAGTTGGATTCAGCAGAGAATGTCATGGTGGTACCCGAAGTTCCCTCAGCTTTTGGGCATGATTCGGAATCAGACCCTATAGAGGAATCATCGAAAGATACCTTGATGACAGATGTTGTGCCAAATTCTGAGGATCCTTATGTGCAAGTCAGAGAAAGAGCTCATATGATTGCAGAAGGAGAGTCCTCTGGGCCAGATCCTACTTCAGTTTTGGAAGGACCTCTAGAGAGAACTCGGAGAACTGCACGGATGAGAACTCTCCCAGTATTTTCTTCGCCTTTACCTCGTCCGTATCCATATATGCTACCTAATTTTGAACTTGTAGTCCCAACATCTTTACCCCCGCCACCGCCATCATCTACCAACTTCACACCTTCATCTGTACCATTTGAATTGAGTGATGAGGTCCAAGCTATTATTGCACGATATAATGCCATGCCTCGATCTCCTACTCCTGATATCTCTACCCCTCCACGAGTTTTCGAGATAGGAGAAAGTTCTCAAGCGGCACAGGAGCGTCAGCCATCTGTCTCTACTCTTCTATCACGGATAGAGCGCCAAGAGGAGCAGATTGAGACAGTATTGGGACATCTCGACGAACTTCCGCTGGAGCGCATTGAAGGTATTGAATACAGAATAGAAGATATGATGACAGATCAGGAGGTGATAAAGCAGAAGATGAGTGAGAACCGCGAAGAATCTGAAAAGCGTTACGAGGAGATTAAACATGAGATACCTGTTGTCTATGAAAATGAACTAAAAATAATAGAAGAAATGATCAAAAAGAATGAGGAGTTGGCAACAGCACAAAATCGGATTGCAACTTTGGAAATGACGGTCGCAGAGATGCAGATGATGTATCAGGAGAATATGAAGGTTCTCATTAGTATGATAGCTGAACTCGGCAGTCAACTCAAGGGAACATCTGGAGGACAGTAGATCTAACTACTATATATATCTATATATATATATATATATATATATATATATATATATATAAATATATATATATGTTACCTTTTGAGTGCTACGTCTAAATTTTGGAAAAATATAGTATAGACATGGCACTAATATGTAGTTTGTATCAAAACAGCTTTTGTACTATTATATCAACCATAAGGTATGTAGCCTAAATGTGACACTTGTATCAATTCTGTTATATATAACAAGATAACAAGTTATTTATGGCTATATATGGTTTAGATAATTTGCTGTGAATGATATAAATCTAAATACATATATGTTTTCATGTGGTGATAGAGATATGTCTCGCAAATCCCCAAACCCAACCATGTCACAAGCTGCTATTCGAAAGCTTGTTGCAGACAGTGTGGCTGCAGCTCTTGAAACTCAAGCAGCGGAAATAGCTCGTATTGGAAGCTCAAGCCGACCCAATGGAGATAATGAGTCAGTCAATGCTCGCAAGTGTACTTACAAAGACTTTATGAACTTCCAACCGACTTTCTTCAAAGGGACTGAAGGAGTTACAGCATTAGCTCGTTGGTTTGAACGTATGGAAGTGGTCTTTGTAAGGAGCGGGTGTTCTGATGATTGCAAAGTTGCCTTCGCAACAGGATCTTTGTTAGATGATGCTTTGTCATGGTGGTCTGCTACTTCTCGAACAATGGGAATAGAAGCAGCTCATCAACTCACCTGGGATGATCTCAAGAAGAGAATGTTAAGCAAATATTGCCCTCGTACTGAAATCAAGAAATTGGAGGATGAATTTCACCAGCTAGTAGTAAAGGGAACAGATGTCAAGGCATACAATAGAAGGTTTCAGGAGCTTGCTCTCCTATGTCCTAATATGGTGCCTGATCTTGAGAAGTTGCTGGAGAAATATGTTGAAGGATTGCCTCGAAGCATTGAAGGGGATGTTACTGTTTCAAAGCCTCAATCATTGGAAGAAGCAATGACTACAGCTCAGAAACTGATGGATAGAGAAATTAAGCGAAATTTAGTTCAGGGAAACAATGATCTCAAACGAAAGTTTGATGATAAAAGGAATTCCCATCATTTCGACTACCGTTCCAACAACAAAAACAACCGCAACAACCAAAACCATTACCACCAAAACCGTAACCAATACCATCATCAGCAAAACCGACGACAAGAAGCAGCCAAAGTCTATACTACCCCTTCTGCTGAGAAGAGTGGGTATATTGGTACAAAACCACAATGCAGTCGATGCTTGCTACATCACTTTGGTCCATGTACCGTTAAGTGCATAAAGTGTCAGAAGATAGGACATCAGACCAAAGACTGCAAAGCGACGGGAGCAAATCTGCAGCCGGTAATCGTGACGTGCCACGGATGTGGAGAAAAAGGACATTACAAAAATCA
Source organism: Artemisia tridentata subsp. tridentata (assembly GCA_021014915.2). Taxonomy (NCBI): domain Eukaryota; kingdom Viridiplantae; phylum Streptophyta; class Magnoliopsida; order Asterales; family Asteraceae; genus Artemisia; species Artemisia tridentata. The sequence continues at coordinate 363,589,143 of CP139508.1, read as the reverse complement.
GTGCCCGAAGATGAATGCTAATCCAAATAATGGTGCCCGCGGACGAGTGTACGTGTTGGGTGATGGTAATGAGCCGCAGAACCCGGACATAGTCACGGGTACATTTCCCCTCAATCATCATTTAGCTAGAGTATTATTTGATACCGGAGCTGATAAAAGTTTTATATCTCTTACTTTCGCTTCTTTACTCAAAATCAATCCCACTGCTTTAACCCGAACATATGAAATTGAGCTAGCTAATGGAAAATTAGTAGGCACAAATTCTGTAATCCAAGGTTGTACCTTAACCTTATTAAATCAGCCTTTCGACATCGACCTTATGCCTATCGAATTAGGAAGCTTTGACGTAATCGTTGGCATGGACTGGTTATCCAAACACCACGCCAAGATATTATGTAACGAGAAAGTGGTTCACATTCCTTTTGAGAATGAGACTTTGATTATTCGAGGTAGTCAAAGTAAAACCAAGTTAAGCATAATATCTTGCATCAAAACCATGAAATATATCAACCAAGGATGTCCAGCATTTTTAGCCCATGTAACTGAGAAGAAAACGGATGAAAGACGATTGGAAGATGTACCTGTAGTACGAGATTTTCCGGAAGTATTTCCTGAAGAGCTACCTGGATTACCACCTGTTCGTCAGGTAGAATTCCAGATTGACTTAGTACCAGGAGCAGCACCAGTAGCACGAGCTCCATACCGTTTAGCGCCATCAGAAATGCAAGAATTATCCAATCAACTGCAGGAGTTATTGGATAAAGGTTTTATTCGACCTAGTTCATCGCCTTGGGGAGCACCTGTCTTATTTGTTAAAAAGAAGGACGGAACTCTTAGAATGTGTATTGATTACCGAGAGTTGAATAAACTTACGATAAAGAATCGATATCCATTACCAAGGATCGATGATTTGTTCGATCAACTACAAGGATCTAGCATTTACTCAAAAATCGACCTAAGATCCGGATATCATCAACTGCGTGTTGAGGAAGAGGACATTCCTAAAACCGCTTTTAGAACAAGATACGGTCACTATGAGTTTCAAGTAATGCCATTTGGGATGACCAATGCACCAGCTATATTCATGGATCTCATGAATCGTGTATGCCGACCCTATTTGGATAAATTTGTGATCGTATTTATAGATGATATTCTCATCTATTCTCGGAGTGAAGAAGAACATGCGGAGCATTTGAAGACTATTTTGGAACTACTCAAGAGGGAACAACTGTACGCTAAATTTTCCAAATGTGATTTTTGGATTCATACCGTGCAGTTTCTTGGACATGTGGTTGATCGCCATGGAATCCACGTAGATCCATCCAAAATAGAAGCAGTTAAGAATTGGCCAATACCAACGACTCCTACGGAAGTGCGACAATTTTTAGGACTCGCTGGTTACTACCGGAGATTTATTGAGGGATTCTCAAAGATTGCCAAATCTTTAACGGAATTAACTCAAAAAGGTAAGAAATATGTATGGGGAGAAAATCAAGAGAAAGCTTTTCAGCTATTAAAGCAAAAGCTTTGTGAAGCACCAATTTTAGCTTTACCAGAAGGAAGTGAGGATTTTGTTGTATATTGCGACGCGTCACACCAAGGTTTAGGAGCAGTGTTGATGCAGAGGAATAAAGTGATTGCTTATGCCTCTAGACAACTCAAGCCTCATGAGAAAAATTATACTACTCATGATCTTGAATTAGGAGCAGTTGTATTTGCTCTTAAAATCTGGAGACATTATCTGTATGGCACAAAATGCGTTGTATATACAGATCATAAGAGCCTTCAGCATATTCTCAATCAGAAGGAATTGAATATGAGACAACGCCGATGGTTGGAGTTATTAAGCGACTACGACTGTGAAATTCAGTATCATCCTGGAAAAGCAAACGTCGTAGCAGATGCGCTAAGCAGAAAGGAACGAAGTAAGCCTCTTCGAGTTAGAGCTTTAGTAATGACTATTAATTTGGATTTACCATCCCAAATTCTCAATGCACAAGCTGAAGCAATAAAGGAAGAAAATGTACCGGCTGAGAATTTGAGAGGTATGGACAAAGTATTTGAAATCCGTCCTAACGGGATTCGTTGTATAAAGAATCGGAGTTGGTTACCGTTCTTTGGTGATTTAAGAAATGTGATTATGCACGAATCACATAAGTCCAAATATTCTATTCATCCGGGATCTGAAAAGATGTACCAGGATCTCAAGAAACTTTACTGGTGGCCAAACATGAAAGCTGATATAGCTGAGTATGTCAGCAAATGTTTGACTTGTGCACGAGTTAAAGCAGAGCATCAAAGGCCATCCGGTCTATTGACTCAACCTGAGATTCCTGAATGGAAATGGGAGCGAATAACAATGGATTTTATCACCAAATTGCCTAGGACGTCTAGTGGATATGACACTATTTGGGTCATAGTTGATCGTCTTACCAAATCCGCTCACTTTTTGCCAATCAAAGAAACTGATGAAGTAGAAGATTTAGCCAAACTATATCTAAAGGAGATAATCTCACGACATGGGGTACCCATCTCTATTATTTCGGATCGTGATCCTCGTTTCACATCTCGATTTTGGGAAAAGCTTCAAAAAGCTTTGGGTACAAATTTAGATATGAGTACGGCTTATCATCCACAAACCGACGGACAAAGTGAAAGAACTATTCAAACGCTGGAAGATATGCTTAGAGCATGTGTAATAGATTTTGGAAAAGGATGGGATAGACATTTGCCTTTGGCAGAATTCTCATACAACAATAGTTACCATGCAAGCATTAAAGCAGCACCATTTGAAGCACTTTATGGAAGAAAGTGTCGGTCACCTGTATGCTGGGCAGAAGTCGGAGAATTCCAACTTACTGGGCCTGAGTTAATACAGGAAACCACCGATAAAATTGTGCAAATCCGACAGCATTTGCAAGCAGCCCGAGATAGGCAGAAAAGTTACGCAGATACCAGACGAAAGCCTATGGAGTTTGAAATAGGAGACAGAGTTATGTTAAAAGTGTCACCGTGGAAGGGAATAGTTAGATTCGGAAAACGAGGAAAGTTGAATCCCCGGTATATTGGGCCATTTAAGATTTTGGAGAAAATCAGTCCAGTAGCTTACCGACTTGAACTTCCCGTAGAACTTAGCAGAATACATCCAATCTTTCACGTCTCGAACTTAAAGAAGTGTCTATCAGATGAAACACTCGTGATTCCCATGAAAGAGCTTCGTCTCAATGATAAGCTCAATTTTGTGGAAGAACCTGTGGAGATTATGGATAGAGAGATCAAACGATTAAAGCGAAGTCGTGTTCCTATTGTAAAGGTTAGATGGAACTCCAAGAGAGGACCAGAATTTACCTGGGAACGAGAAGATCAAATTCGAGTCAAGTATCCGCATCTTTTCCCTAATCCCTCGACCAACACTGACTGAATCTCGGGACGAGATTCCCTTCAACGGGGGGATAATGTAACCACTGTAAGATTTCCCTATATATATATGTTTCTAATACTTAACTTTTTCCACGTAAAATTTTTTTTTTCTTTCTTGATTGTAATCATTATCCTATGTGACGAAGATCACATCACTGAAAACCCTGCTTGCAACCTAGCTTTAATTAATTTAGTATTTATATATGAAAATATCTTTAATCTAAAATGTTATAAGATTCCACTTACCACTTTACGTTAATTCGCTAATGTATATTTAAAATTGAATGTTTCTTATTTAAAAAGGATTTTATAAAACACCAAACTACCATAATAACATGTGAAGATAACAAAACTATAAAAATTAGCAATATATAAATTACTTAAATAATGTACAAGTCACTAAAGCACAAAAACCCTAATTTCACTATAACTTCTGATAAAACCCTAATTTCTCAGAAATTATTATTTATTTGTAAACACTAGTTAATATTTTTATAAAAATACTATGTACAAATATTTTAAGACAAGGTACAAGTCCTTTAAGCACGAGAATTAATAAACTTAAAAACTTTATAAAAACATTAGAAATAAATTGTTTAAGTAACATTTTATTGTAATAATTTCATATAATAAATTATAAAAATAATTTATTTATTTATCTTATATATGTACAATCTCAAAAACATAATGTACAACTCTTCTATGCACAATAATATAAAAACTCAATTAATGACAATTAAAGTGTAATAAAAATTATATAAAAATTACATAAAATTAGGAAATAATTAAAATTATATTTTTCTTATTTTCCTAACCCTAGTACAAGTCTCCTTAGCCTAAAGTACAATTCCCCAAAGCACAAAAATTATTTTTCACCTAATATATAAAATTCGGTATATATAAAAATTGGTTAAATAGATTCAAGTTTCACTTCTAGCATACCTTAACCTTAGGAAACCCTAACTAAGCCTAAAACCCTAGAGTACTATCCAACCAAGCCCTAGGTACTACCCTATTATGCACCAATCGAACCAAATCCTTCTAGTTAGGCTAGCTTAGTTCGAATGTAATCATAAGTAAAATAAACTTCAGATTTTTCAAGCCCTAAACATCCACATGTGTAATCCTAAATTTACCACATCACTCTCCTTCTAGATTATGTACCACTTGTGTGAAGGGGAACATTACACCTCACTTTTCCCCCTCCTCTCCACATGGAACCAACCCCAGCCATACACCTCATCATACCTGACCCCACAGAACCCTAGAAGTTCCAGGAAACCCTAGTTTGAGTCCTCTATAAATAGCAACCCATATGCAAACCCTAGAAACATCACCCCATTTGAACCAACCCATCACAGCCACATATAGCCCCATTTCTGATTCCACTACTCACAACTAGGATATTAGCAACCTATAAGGAGCATAGAAGAAGGTTAGAACCCTTGGTGAAGCCAAATCGGACTTAGCTCCCAAAAATTACCCTAATCGACTACATATAATAAGGTATGATTCTGGCCTTTTTCATTTACTTTCCTATACTGATTTAATGTCTAAATAGATGATAGAACATGTCTAAAGTAGTGTCATAACCTAGAAAATTTAAAACCGAATCATTTTGTTTCTTTTTATAGTTATCGAGTGGTAAAAATAAAAACCATATACGAGAAACCCTAGGTTTATTAAAATACATTAGGAATACTTTAAACATGTTAAAAATACTGAAAATATAATAAAAATACTAAGTACAATGATCGGATAACAAAACATCAAATGTTTTTCTTGTTTTTGTTCCAGTCGACCAACAGCAGGTCTGCTGTTTTGGTCGTGGTTTTACCCTATTAAACGTAAACTATAAATTTTGATTTTCAACATGCTTAAAGTACTTTAAAAAGGCTAATTGTAGGAAAAAGAATTAGAATTTTTCATTGAGTAACGAAAGAGAACGAGTCATAATAAGTTGGGTGTTTTCTGTCGAGACAAACCAAGGGTCGCATGGTTTCTGTTTTGGTTCCCTCGTTCGTGAGGCCAAACCACACCTCGACTCTTGGCAAAAATACTCTCAAAGCATTTATAAACATTTAGGAAAAGGTTATGTAAAAGATCATGTCTTAAATCGCTAGAAATAAAATGATTTTGGAACAAGGATGTCGAATGGGAAAATGAATAGAACATAGGGACTGAAATTGTTAAATCTTAAATAACTTTTCAAAATGGACTTGTTGTGTAATCGGGGAGTCCTTAAGGGGTAAAAACAGTACATTTCGAATTAAAAGACATAAAGTATCAAGTTATAAAAGATCAAGGGTAAATATTGTCATTATCTTAAAGTTAGGGGCAAAAGATGTAAACCCTAGAAACTTTAGGGTATAAAACGTATATATATTAAAAACTTAAATATAATTTAATTATTAATATTATTAATATTATTATTATTATTATTAATGTTATAATTAATATTAGAAATTTAAAACCTAATAACGAAACTAAAAACGTAAAACGGGAAATAAAACTTATATTCAAATATAATTACTGAGAAATTGATATACCAACCTAGGTTGCAAGCCGGAGACGTTTATCAACTGTATTTCGTTTTGTTTTCCATCCAGATTGTTCAGGTGAGTTTATAGTCCCACTTTTTACTTACGTGTTTTCCAAATATGTGGGGAGATACATGCTATTAAATCGAACACAAGTATTTTCCTGATTGTTATTGCACTAGGCTAACTGTTCGTTATTATTGAGATTGAATTGTTTATTTAAAAGACCCTCATATCATGCACCATTAGTCACCTGCTGGGTGAGCGCGAATATATGAATAGATCTATTGGCCTGACGACCCATTTGTTCTAACCGGATGGATATCTTCGTGGTAGTCGGTTAGGCAGATGCATTATATTTGATATCTTTAACTCGGGGGCAAGACCACTCTCATTTCAATCATGTTTGTGGAACCTGGAAACTGTTAACGCATTGCGTGTCATGAGGTTTAGTGCAATATTGTTGGTTTATGATATAATTGATTTCTCATATTTTGGCTTGTGTTCAAATTAATTATTTAAACGTTAAACGCTATAGATTCACTCAACCTTTGTGTTGACTTTTTAAGCATGTTTATCTCAGGTATCTAGAAGTCTGGCGATGGCACGAAGTGGCTGTGGACTTTCTTTTTACAAGAGTGTCCACTTTGTTATCATTCAATAAATAATGTAATTTTTATCATGTATTTCTGAACCTCCCTCTGGGACCTATCTTATGTACTCTAATATTAAATAAATGAATGATAACAATTTTTATTTAAAAACGTCTCTTTTCGAGTCGTTTTCTATTTCCATGACTGTGAACCATGAAGTAGCACCCCAAGCTTATATTCCGCTGCGTGATCCGAAAATGGGGGTGTTACAGCAGCTGTGGTGTTCGCGCTAAAGATTTGGCGCCATTATTTGTATGGAGAGACTTGTGACATCTTCACCGATCATAAGAGCCTTAAATACATCTTCACCCAGAAAGAGTTGAATATGAGACAGAGGCGTTGGTTGGAGCTTCTGAAAGATTATGATGTTAATATTCAGTATCATCCCGGTAAGGCGAATGTGGTCGCTGATGCTCTGAGTAGGAAATCCGGTATGATCGCGAGTTTGGAATTTGAGCCTCGTATTTTGCATGATTTAGAGCTTCTTGATGTGGAGTTTTGTGTTCGTGGTCATGGCGGTTATTGGGCTAGCCTTACGGTAGAGTCCAATCTTATCTTGCGAATTAACGAAGCTCAGAAAGAGGATGGTGAGCTGTGGTCTATAGTTCAGAATGTTGAGGAAGGCAAGCAATCAGAGTTTAGAGTTGATGATTCCGGTGTAGTGTGGTTTGAGGATCGTCTCTGTGTTCCCAACGATCCTGAGCTTCGAGAGGCTGTTCTATCAGAGGCTCATAGTTCCCCTTTTACTATACATCCTGGTTCTACCAAGATGTACCGGGACCTTAAGCAACATTTCTGGTGGAGTGGCATGAAACAGGATGTGGCTTCGTTTGTGTCTAAGTGTTTGACTTGCCAGCAGGTCAAGATTGAACACCAGAGAGCTAGTGGGTTGCTTCAGCCATTGGAGATTCCGAAGTGGAAATGGGAGGAAATTTCCATGGATTTTGTGACAGGCTTACCTCTTACTCGTAGGAAGCATGATGCAATTTGGGTGGTCGTTGATCGACTAACCAAGTCTGCTCACTTCCTCCCTATTCGTGTAGACTACAGTGTTAGTAAATTGGCGGACATTTTTCAGCAGGAAATCGTTAGGCTTCATGGCATGCCTACGGCTATTATATCAGATAGGGATCCTCGGTTTACGTCACGCTTCTGGAAGGGATTGCATAAGGCATGGGATACGCGCCTTAAGTTCAGTACAGCTTTTCACCCTCAGACGGATGGTCAGTCAGAGCGGACCATTCAGACTTTAGAGGACATGTTGAGGGCATGTGCCTTAGAGTGGACTGGTAGCTGGGACGATTATTTGTGTTTGGTAGAATTTGCTTATAATAACAGTTGGCACGCGAGTATTCGTATGGCTCCCTTCGAGATGTTATATGGTCGGAAATGTAGGGCTCCGGTTTGTTGGAACGAGGTAGGTGAACGCGTTATTGAGGGACCGGAGTTAGTTCAGATCGCTGCTGAGAAAGTGGATGTTGCTAGGGAGAAGTTAAAGGAAGCTAGAGCTCGTCAAAAGAGTTACGCTGACAAGCATAGGCGTGCCTTGGAATTTCGCGTTGGTGATCGGGTATTTCTTAAGGTTTCGCCGTTTCGAGGAGTTAAACGTTTTGGAATTAAGGGCAAGCTCAGTCCTCGATTCATCGGACCGTTTGAGATTTTGGATCGCATCGGAGAAGTTTCGTATCGTTTGGATCTTCCTCCGCAGTTATCACATGTTCACGACGTCTTTCATGTATCTCTTCTGAGGGGATACAATTATCATCCTCTGCATGTGGTGTCTTACCCTTTTGATCAGATCCAGCCAGATATGTCTCTTCCGGAGGAGCCGGAAGCTGTCCTTGATCGCCAAGAGCGAGTTATGAGACGTAAAGTCATTCCTTTTGTTAAGATTCTTTGGCGGAACCACCTAGAGCGGGAAGCTACCTGGGAGACCGAGGAGTCTATTCGAGCTAGTTATCCTCACTTTGTTTTCTGATTCTGGTACGTCTCTATTTTGTTTCCGATTCGTTTCATTCTGATTCTTTGCAAATTTCGGGGACGAAATTTTTCTGTTAGAGGGGAAGAAGTTGTAAAACCCTAAAATCTAAAATGTGCAAAAAGACCAAAATGCCCCTGCTAGTTTAAAATTTAATTAAAAGCTTATAATGTATCAAATAAATTCCAAACTTCTGGAAATGCACAAGATATGATCCCAAATAATTTTAACAACCACATTTAACATTTATACAAGTAGTAAAATTACCAAAATGCCCCTAGCATTGCCGAATGATTTTTAGTTAATTATATTATGATTTTAAAATGTATTAAAATGTGTAAATGAGGAAATGATCAATCAAATCAATTTGGCTAACCTACAATCCGAGATTTCTGGTCAAAACCCCCCCTCCTATGACTCGGCATTCCTCTATTAAATATCAATCCATATCTTTTCTACCAAACCCTAATTTGCCGAGAGATAAGAAAACACATAAAGAATTTCCATAGCCTCCATTCGATCCACTAAAATTATCAAAGCATTTTTCTGAGTTCAAACACAATTCAAGGAGTCCTAGAAAAATCGTTTTGAGTCCATTTGTTGCCCGATTCATTGGTGGTGGAATTATTTCTATCGCTAACCCATTTTTAAGGTATAATTCGTATCAATTCAATCAAGCTTCATAAAATTCGTTTCTTATTTTTCCTGAGGTTCTTATATTATATGTGATCTGCGAAAAATGTGTACAAGGTGATTTGATCCCATTTGGAGTCGTGGTGAATTCTTTCCTTGTCGAGTATCCATCCGAGAAGCAATAAATCGTGTGGCCTTATTCACTCGTTCTAAAAATCTTCTGGTATTTTTCCCAGCCTCTAATGATCGTATATATCCTAAGAAAAATAATAAAAATGACCCATGCATTGTATATAATTCGTATGATAATTATTGTGTTTTATAAACCCTAAATCGAATTAAATCTAAATATCATGCATGCGATTTTTCCTGGACTAGTGAACAATTTTCGTGGCCTCTATGATCATAATACAACACCATAAAAATGCTCATTTGATTTATTGAGGCTTAAAACTATTTTGGTGAAGCCATGTGAAATCGGCAAAAAGGAAATAAGAGCAAAAATACCTAGCGTGGAAACTAGGGTTCAAAAAGGATTAGATTTGATTAAAAGTGAATATAAATGATGTTGAAATGATTGCATAATGATGGGGTTCGATTAGGGTTTTATTTGGTTAAATATGGTATTTAACGATTTGGAAATTAAATATAAAGGGGGTGTTTTGTCAATATTAAAACTCATGGGTTATTTTTGTCATGTTATATAAATCATGTGTGACCTGTAAAAATTATTAAACGGAGGGCCTATATGTAAAATTTGTGAGAAAATGAATTAAGTTGTAATTGTTATTTCGAATTGGAAATTTAATAAATACAAGGACTAAACATGTAATTTCTGAAAAGTTGAGGTCGATTTGTGTTATGAATGATATTCAAGGACTAATGTGAAAATTTGGATATTTATTGGGCTAATATGTAATTATTATTAATTAATGATTTAAATGTAAATTCTAAGGACTTAATATGTCACTTTACTAAATGGAGGGACCTAATGTGTAAATATGGAATAATTAAAGGTCTGATTGTATAACTCACTAAAATAAGTACTCATGATGTAAATTTGATAAATCAAGGGTTTAATGTGTAATTATGCATGTTTGAAGGTTTAAAATGAAATTTTGGAAGTTCAGGGGTATAAAATGTAAATTGTGAAAACCTGAGGACCAAAGGTGTAAATATGATAAAGATGCGTTATTTCCAGCAAATATTGATCTAATTAAGTTATGTACTAAATATTTCTAAAAGTGGAAACCTTCTAATTATGGAAACTTTCTAAAAGTGGAAACTTACTAAAAAGGGAAAGTTACTTAAAATGGAAAGATGATTAATTAAGAATGATTGTAATCCCCTTCTACTCCTTTAGGTGTGAAGAAGGAGAGACTTTGAGCTTTCCCTCATTTCTGTGCTTGTTTCGATATTTGCTTTCGTCATAAGGTACGGATACTCTACCCTTTTTAGTAAGGGTGTCTTATCACCTATGTCTTGATGTTGAGCTATGAACCTTTGCCATGATTCTTTTGACATGAACCCCTGCCATGCTTTCTTTGACATGAACCTTTTGACAGGAACTTTTGATATGACCTTGAGCTATTTCTTTTTTTTATATGACCTTTTGATATGACCCTGAGATAAACCTTTTGATGTGACATTGAGACCTGACTCTTAGTTGAAACCCGAGCCATTTTATGTTACCTAGCCAGGAAGGTAACCTGGCCATGTCTGTGATGCACCACTGGCATGACTCCTGTGTGGGGGAGTGATTTCTCACACCGTCCCTTTCATGATTTTCTGCCATGGCTACTATGATGTTGGGATGACTTTGAGTTGGGGGCGTATGGGTTGCAATCCTAGATTTGTATGTTTAGTGGATTTAACTGTGACTTTGAGTATTGACTTTGAGGTGACTGGTGCTTGTGTGCAATACACGCCTTTCACATATAGCTGGAGCTAGCTACTCCACTATTTTGATACATGAGGACACCCCTCATATTATCTGGTTGCCTGAGAGGTATCCCCTCTGATTGTGAGCTTATAACCTGGAGACTATGATGTTGAGATTTTGACTTTGAGTTGTGGGCTCGTGGTAGTTGACTATCCTATACTTCCTTATTAATTTTTTGCTTTGATTATACCTTATGACATTTCCCAGTGCCTCAGTATATTTCGGTTTCTTTATCTTTGTTTGTATTATGTATCTGTTCACTGGGCTTTGTAAGCTCAGCCGCACGTTTCTTTTTCGTGTGCGGCAGGTATCTAGCTGGGAGATGGATTTTATGCTTGGGATGAGAGTTAGTTGAAGCTTTTGCCTTAGATGATGTCCTACCCTAGTCTTACCAGTTGTTTAGACATTTTGATCATGGATTCATTTCGTTATGTATTTCCGTTGAATTATTTCGTTATCTTGTGAGACCTTTGTATTGGACTCAAGTCTTGTTGACTTGACTTATTTATTTATGATGTTTTATGGCTTCCGCTGTGTATATGTATGAATGCTTTGAAATGTCGCCATAATGTGATATCTCTACCCTTGTCGGGTTGGGGTGTTACAGCAAAGGTAAAGGGATTCTTACTGAAGAGCCTGTGGAGAAACCATTATCAAAAGAAGAGCAATTAAAAATGATGATGAACTTGCTAAGAAATTATCAAAACAGTATGAAGCAGAAAATCAGATAATTTTGGAACAAAAGAGAATACAAGAAGAAAAAGATGCTAAAAATGCAGAGTTAATAGCTTCATGGGATGAGGAAAGGGCTCAGGTTGAAGCTGATTTTTAAGAAACTAACTCAAGAAGAGCAAGATCAGTACTCAATAGATGCAAAATCCAGGATGCTGAAAGAACTTATTGATGCAAAAAAGAAGTTGTATGCAGAGCAAAGATATGCAGCTAAGAAGAACAAGCCACCCACTCCAGCACAAAGAAGAGCTTACAAGTGTAGGTATTTGAAGAATGTGGAAAATTGGAAACTAAAGGATTTGAAATTCTTGAATGATAAAAGAATTGAAGAATTATATACAATTGCCAAGAGAAAAACTGAAAGCTTCTTGAATGCTGAGGTGGTGAAGGGCAGTGAAGAAAAGAAAGAAGAGAAAACAAGTTCAAAAAGAGCAAGTGAACAGTTGGAAAGAAAAAGCAGTAAAAAGAAGACGAGTGCGCAAAAAGCAGAGAAAGAACAGAGCAGAGAACAAGAACAAACTGAGCAAGCTGTTGCTAAAGAACAAATGCAAGCTCACACTGAACTTGCAGTTGTCTCTGTAGGAAAACCTGAAGGAGAAGCCACGGATGCAGAACCTGTAAGTGTTAAACAACCCATTGTTGATTATAAGTCTGGATCTCATGGGAAAACAGTTTACTATGATATTAAGAGGCATAATGGTTCTTCTAGAAGGTTTGTAAGCTTTCTTTAAATGGTTTATAATTTTGATAGAGAAGATATGATAGCTCTATGGAAATTACTCAAAGAAAGATTTGGTAATAAGACACCAGAACAAACTTATGATAGAGAAGTCTGGAATTACTTGAAAGTAATGTTTGAACCAAATCCTGGGGATGAATGTTGGAGAAGACTAAAGCACAATACTGTTAAAGAATGGAAACTTTTTCAAGGATGTTGAGAGCATGCTTTAACTGTAAATGAGTTGGTGATCTACATGCTTGTAGAAAAGGATTACCCTTTAAAGTTTCACAAAGACATTCTACATCAGATGTTGTTTAGGAAGAAAAGACTCCAGCTTCAGTTTACTTATGATGATATGGCATATCAACTGCTCAAGAAGATGGAAAAGTATCTAGGACCCAAGGACAAGAAATAGAATTAAGACTGCTAGAGTTAGAGTTAAGACTGCTTGAATGTATAGTTAGTACTGCTTATGAGGTAAACATGTATAGTTGAAAAACACAATGTTGAATACCTAGTTTGACTTATAAAGTCAACACATACAAAAAAAAGTAGTAACCATACTGCATTGTTAATAACATATTAATTATAACATATCAGTTAAATTACGTTTACACTGAAAGACAACATAGCATTTCTTGTAGGTGATTCACTTGGTTAATTAACTAGCAGGTGAATCACTTGGTTTATGAGTTGGAGGTTCTTCATTAGGTGTTTGACTTGTAGATTCTTCACTTGGTTTTTGAGTAGCAGGTTCCTCACTTGGTGCTTGACTTGGGCATACTCCACTTGCTGTTTGAGTTGCAGTTGATTTAGTTTCTTCATCACCACTGCCCAAGTAAGCACCAACTCTTGTAGATGCATTAATATGTAAGCCAATTACATATCAACTACTATCGGTTGTAGTTGTGTTTTCCCTTGTAACACCACCCCTACCAGTATAAGATGGGGTTCCCCTTCTTTCAAGGAATACTAGAAAAACATACCACCTGAAATCTGTATAAGGGGGACGTCTTGCAAAAAAGGTCAATCTAGCCTTGTTTTCACTTTCAACCCAAGAGTCAATGCAGACCATTTGACAACCATTTTGTGCATCCATGGTGAAAAGCAATTCATATGATAAAGAGTTGATGATAACTGGGGTATTATATAATGCAGGAAAAAAAAGGATATAATATGGTACAATGTGGTTGTTGAACAACTAGATAGGATTAAAGACAACATAAATGCTTACAATGGAGCCAAAACATTGAGATTTTGAAATTTTTGACTATTGCATACTAGGACCATTTAGGACAGTTTTTGTTAAAATAATAAAAATTTGTCACATGAATATTTCACAATGTGACTATTTTGAATGTATTCGTCACATATAATACCCTTATAATGTGGCCATAAACATAATTTAGATACACATTTGTGATATGGTGTAACTATTGTATAGCCTATAGTCACATGATTGTGCTGCAATTAAATGTGACCACACACATTAGGATTTGGCAGGCAAACACACACTAAACTTTAGACACACATATTAACTTACGTGACCATATCTATCGAATTTTGGTCACACTTAATCATGTATGCCTATGGTTTAGTGTGACCATATATGACATTTGGTCACACTGTTCAAGTGTGTGACATATATTTGTCACTTTTAAATGCATATCGTGACTAATGCTTCAAACTTACTTTTCAGTTGTCAAACATTTCAAATTCATATGTGGCTAAATTTTTAACAAAAACTAGCAGTCACATTTAAATAATGTGTGACAAACTTGAGTATATGATTTAGTCACATACACAATTACTTCATGTGAACATATATGGATTTTGGTCACACTGTTCATTTGTGTGACATATATTTGTCACATATGTATATATATAGTGTGTCTAATGTTTCAAACTTATTTGTAGCCGTCAGACGTCCCAAATTATAAGTGACTAAATAATCAAAACAAGTTTTACCAGATACCTCTAGTCACGAAAATATTCAAATGTGTGGCTGTAGCCTCAGATGTAATTCTGAAATGGTCACACAAGTAGGATCAAGTGTGGCTGTTTATTTTATGCTGGTACATTTAGTCACATAAATAAGTTATTGTGTGGTTGTTCAAAATAGAACATGTGTGACGAAAACCCAAATTTGTACTAGTGGTCTTTGTCATTAATGGAGGATATGTGGATTGGAAGAGCAAGAAGCAGAGTACCATAGCGATGTCTGCAACAGAAAGTGAGTATATTGCTGCTTCAGAATCTGCAATGGAAGCTATCTGTATTGGGAAGTTTGTTTCAGGGCTTGGAGTTATGCCCTCAATCAAAAACCCTATAAAGATGTATTGTGACAATTCAGGCGCAAATACATTTGCCAATGAACCCGGAATCATGAAGGGCACCAGACATTTCCCGATTAAATATCACTGTCTTAGAGAACAAGTGGAGATAGGTGAAATCGAGTTACTCAAAGTTCACACAGATAATAACCTAGCTGATCCCTTAACGAAGGTTTTACCTGGTGGAAAGCTTAATCAACATGCTGAAGGCATAGGACTTCGTTTAGCTAGTAGTTTCATGCCCATCTGTGATTAGTGCTTGGATAATGGGATATTATGAACAATTATTATTTTAATGGAATAAAATACTTGTTATGTTTGATTATCATTTTCATAATAATATATCATGTATTTGCATGTTTAATCCTTGAATATATTGATTATTCTAAATTGTCCGTTGTCGATTAATGATATGGGAATATCATTAAATTATGACAAATCTGAGTATTGGTAGAATATACTTGAAAGTATATTGATGCGTTGACATGCCAATTTCACACGATATTCAATGAATTGAATATAGGACTTATCCCAACTTTGTGAGTTTACTTTATGGATCTTGTCATCAAGTAAATCATGTATATATAGTTATCCTCAGACTTGAGATACCAGATAACTGTCATGGATGTAATGCATTTCTGTGAAGCAATTTACCGCTATACGTAACTGGTAGCTATAAGGATTATTTTCAGGAGTGTTGCAAAGTTCATGGGTTAGGCTCGTAGTCAAGAGATAATTTGTTCCTTCAAATTTGTTTGGCGTTTAATACTGCTGGGCCCCTTGTAGGGTTGACAAGGTGTTTGTGTGGCCACACCCAAGATCTCCCCAGAATTGGTTCAGAAGATTTGATAATCTTGCTCAATCAGAAGCAACGAGAAACAGAATGGTTAATAAAGAATGACTGAGATCCATATATTTATTAATGTAGTGTTAGAAACAAAAGGATAAGTATGATGATGAATCATCGAATGGTTTTTCCAGGAGACCACCACCCGAGTTGTACTAGGGGCATTGGCGTGTTGCTAGACGCTAACCAATGTCATTACACTATTAATAGATGTCCAAGTGGGAGCTGTTAAGTTTATGGACAAAATATTAAACGTGTGTGACTAGAATCGAACTCGGGACCATGGGATTGCACACATTACATATGAGGAATTAATGTACAATAATTATTATATATAAACCGTTATATATTTAATTATTTAAACACAAAATAACGACTAACGGACGTTAAGTAATTAACGAGAATTGACTAATGACCGTTATAGAATAAATGAGGGACTATGGATGAAATTAGAAGGACAAGAAGGTTCTAGAATCCCTTTGTGACTATAGAACCGATCGGTTAGGGCATTCCAACGCCCAATCCATAGCAAACTTGTCTTCCAAGATTTCATGCCTATAAATTCAAGGCCTAGGGTTATTGGTTTTCTATCTTTGCACTCTTGCTATAACCTTAAGTCTTGTTTTCTCTTCTTCTTCTTTATTGCCGATCGATCACACATCCCTTTGGAATTGTCAATCCAACTTTTCTTAAAACAAAGTTTGTTTGGTTTCAACTTGTGTTTATTACTAGCATAATCATTAGTTCGGTTATAGTACGTGTGTACAAGACTGTGGTATAAACTCACTATAGTTTATACATCTTGGATTAAGATACAAAACGGTAAGGGATATCTCACTAATCCACTTTGATTATTAAAGAAGAAGATTTGAAGTATTGCTCCTTGTTCTTGCTAGGATCAAAGGTACGTGTCTTTAATTTTTGGTTAATCTTTTATATGTTAAAATATGATCCTACGCTTCCGCATACGTGTTTGATTGATATTAGAATAAATATATGATAATCATGGTATTAAAATTCTAACAGATCCGACATTTGATCGAACAAGAATGTTACTGTATTCTAGTTCTAATTAACTATGGTTTCCTCTATGCTTTAACCTAAAAAAAAAAAACCTCTCCCCCTCTCCAAAAAAATCTGTCGCCTCCATCTCTACAAAAATCCACCACCCCAGTTTCAAGTTTGATTCTTCAAACACGAATAACAAATACACTTTTGTTGCTCGTTTCTTTTCTAAGCCGAAAACAAGTTACAGCCCAGTTTTGATATTTCCTTTTTGTTCGAATTGGCTTCAAGATCTTTATAGATCTAAGGTAGGTTGTATTTATTTTGTTGTTTCAATATATAATTATGGATCCACGAATATGGCTTCTAATATTATAATTATGGAGTGTTTCTTGATGTTGTTGTGTTTTGATCTATGCTTCGTAGATCTAGTTTTTTTATTTTATATGTCAATTTCATATTCTTTTTCTAACAATATATGTTGTTTGTTTTTTGCATAAATCATTTTTTTGGATGCTTTTGTTATTTGTCTTTTGTTGTTCTTGTTGTCTGTATTTGCTTTAATATGTGTGTTCATAACTTGTTTTGGTCTAGTACCATATCTTTCTCTTATTTGTATGTCAATTCGAGATCAAATAGGTGTTTTGGATTTTTTGATCTTTATGTGTTCAATACCAGAGATCTCTTTTATTGGTATGTCATCCAATATTCTTTTAAAAAAATAGTTTTTGTGATCTTAGTTAATGTTTTTAGATCTGGGTCTTTTTGTCACAATCTATATAATTATGTTGTCTAATTTCCGAAATCGTTTTTGTTTTTGTTTTAATATTAGTTGGTATCCGTGTTTTTCAGATTTATTTACTATAAATGGACTACAAAATAAAGGTAAGAAAATAATTGTTTAAAGATTAAGAAAATAATTGTTTTAAAATGTGAAAAAAAGTAAACTCGTACATATCTTTTTGGTTTATACATTCTTTGATATTTCAAAGACAAAGGGTCCCATTTATTCTAAAAAGTAATAGTAGACGGAGGTGTGCATACATGTTTCGGAAGAGTGCATATATGTTTCTAGGGGCGGGCGTGCATATATGTTTTAATCATCCGTATATGTTTCTAGGGGCGTGCATATATGTTTTAAGAAATGGTACATACGTGTTTATGGCTGAAAAAAATCAATTAAATGGGTGTGCATATATGTTTTATGTTTGATAAAAAAATCAAGGGAAGAGTTATGCATATATATTTTAAATTGTGCATATGTGTTTGATAGTTGTTTATGATTAAAAAATATGTTTACATCATTAGTTTAATATACACAAGATTGTGCATATGCGTTATGCTAGTTGTTGTGATTAATTTTCGTTTCTTATTGGTTCGTGTTTTTCATATTGATCGATGAAGATGATGATATTATTTAAGACCGAGAAGTGGATGAACACGAATATACATGAAGATAATTTGCGACTTTTGGAGATATTTGATTATTGCATGTGTTTTTGTACTTGTAATCAAGTGAAATGTAACATTTAAGTATATCAATCTTGTTTTTCTTTTTATAATGATTTATGTTCTTTAATTTGTGTTTTAAACTTTCAAAAAAAATAATAATTATGTAAAAATATTGGTAGGTTGATAAAAAAGTGTTAGCTAAAAAAAACATGCATGCACTATTTGGAGAAAAAAAAAAACATGTATAGACCTTGACTATTTGAGAAAAAAACATGTATGCACCTTGACTAACTGAAAAAAACATGTGTGTACCTTGAGATTTCAAAAAAATAATGATAAGGCATAAAAAACATGTATGCACCATGACTATTTTAAAACATGTTAGCCAAAAAAAAAAAAAAAAAAAAAAAAAAAAAAAAAAAAAACTCCGAAAAATAGGTTTTAATGATTTATAAAAAACGGGAATTATTTAAAAAAAACAAAAATAATATGAAAATGTTTTTACTATTATACCCTTTTGAATTAAAAAAAATAAAAAAATGCTATGGAGCATCTAAATGATGTACATTGTGTACTATTAGTTGTAAAAAGGTGGTTTTCGCAGTTCTCGCAGAACTCGCTTTACACCGTTAGATGAGTTTGATCAATGGCTATAATTGATTGTGCCATTAATGTAATTGATTAAAAGTACAAATATTTTCCTTTTTGGCTGGAAGGGTAATATAGGAATTTTATGTCAAACAATTTTGAAAACCGTCCTAAATTAAGGGCATGATTAATTGATGATTTTATTAAAAATAAATAAAAAAAAACCCACGTCTCTCTCAATCCCTGCCGCCTCAAACAAACCCTAGCAACTTTTCTTTTCTCTATAACAAAATAAAACCACCCTGAACATCACGAAAGAAAACTCAATGTTTTTCAAAGATCAGTTTACAATAAGATGGTTAGTCGATCTTTATTAAAAGTATCCATATCTCGACAGGGGAATGAAGTTCTGTCTTTTTATATAGCTGCAAGCAGGTCGTAACATACGGTTTGTAGTTGTAAACGAAGGAGGTAGAGTCACAAGGTTTCGATTCGCTGGAGGGTTTTGGTTCGTGACTTATACGTGTCTAGCCGATCGTGTACGTTTGGGTTTGGGTTTCGCTTCCTCGTTGAATCTGGGTGTTCGTGTTCACACTTGTGTACGTTCATTCGTGTTCGTGTTTTCGGTTTCGATTGTACTTGCTAGCCTAGAGGTATGTTTTGAATGGCCATCGTATTATGAAACCATACGCTTCATGTATTCTTGTTGACCAGGTAATGTGTTATGTGGTAACATGATCCTGATATATCAAAACCATGATCGAAATATTCACCATTAAAAATGAATAGTTAAGTAGCAGGTCTTGAATGCGTTGATTATGTGCGAGGTTTTAAAATAGTTTATTAAGTTAAATGACATGATACATATACATATTCATTAACGTTAGATTGGCACCCGAAGTAGAAAATATGGGTGCGCAGAATTCATCAAAAGCATAAGAAAAAGTAAAGATGAAACCTCTTTGTAATTTTGATGACAAGTAAAATAGTACTAGTAAATGCTTGAATTATAATAATCATATCCAAGATATTACGTCATCAACAAAAAACATTGCTTCATATTTTGTTTGTCGTCATAATAACCACATTGACACACAAAACTACGTACATGTATTTATAGAACATCGTTGTTGCCGCAACTAGTTGATACTTTTTAAGAATGGTGTATGCATGTTTTAATGAATGGTGCATACGTGTTTATGGCTAGTAAAAAATTAATTAAAATTGTGCATATGTGTTTTATTGCTCATATTAATCAATAAAATGGTGTGCATATGTGTTTCAAATTTAATCTAAAATTAGTTAAATGGTACATATGTGTTTAAAGGTAAATACAAAACCAATGAAATGTGCATATGTGTTTGTTAGTTGGTTTAAATAAGTGAAAAAGATTGTGCATACGTGTTTTATGGTTGGTATAAAATTAATAAAGGAGGTATGTATATTTGTTTTAAGTTTGATATAAAGTCAAGGAAAGAGACATATATTTTTTAAATTGTGCATCTGCGTTTGATAATTATTTATGATAAATAAAAATATGTTTGATATAAACAAGATTGTGCATATGTGTTATAATAGTTGTTACGATTAATTTTCATTTCTTATTTGTTTGTGGTTTAATTGTTTTTTGTGCATGCTTGTTTTAGATTGATGAAGATGATATCATTGATGACCAAGAAGTGGATGAACACAAATATACATGAAGATAATTTTCGGCTTTTGAAGATATACAATTATTGCATATGTGTTTTTTTGTACTTGTAATCAAGTGAAGTGTAACATTTAAGTATATGAATATTGTTTTTTTTAATATATATATAAGGGTTTATGTTCTTTGATTTGTGTTTCAAATTTCCAAAAAAATCATGGTTAGACAAAAATATTGGTAGGTTGATAAAAAAAAATATAAACAATTACATACTAGAAACACATTTAAATTTATATTATTTAGAAAACATACATGCACCTCATCTTAAAAACACATATGAACCCGTAGTATTCTGAAACCATGCTAGGAAAAAAAAAACCCAAAAATTTAGTAATATTTAAAATCTGGATTTAGCAAAAAAATTCAAAAAGAATATAAAATTTGTATTTTACAATAATACTCTTTTGGATTAATAATAATTTTTAATATTTAAAAAAATCTCATTGGTTTAGAGGAGTTCTCGCACTTAAGAGAGCTCTGAAAATAAAGCCCTCATATATATATATATATATATATAGAAGGTTGTATTTCTGTATAAATAATGTGTTAGGAAGTTACTATTAATCGTTATTTATATTTTTCTATAGCGAAAGAAGGGTGATAAAAATGGTTGAAAAGTGTACGTGTTGAAAGAAAGGGATTTCATTGAAATACATGAAGAGTATCGTTGTGTTAATGGGTTTAGCCATTTGTGGTCTTTATTGGTGGGTCAATACCTATTCCTTTTGCTCAAGTGCAATGTTAAAAGTAAATGTTGGATGTTTGTATTGCAGGGGAAGCCTAACATGACCACGAACCGATTCCCAATGATGTTCTTGTTATGAAATATCTAGCCTCTGAAATAACCCAACATGCGTTAATGTTTGGCCTTGAATAATATTAATCGTCATGTCAAAACAATTAAGAGAAGGTAAATCTTTAAACTTTAAATTTGTATTTGTATATCTTACGTAAATGTGAAAAACAAATTCTGAAATAATTTATGTAAGATAGATAATCAGTACATGAGTTGGTTTAAAAATACCAAACTAAGACAAGGCGCAAAATTATACAAAAATAAGTTGCGTTTGACGTGAGTTTTGTTTCTTGCAAACATTGGTAAACGCCATATATCATCCCTGTCGAACACAATGACGGCTAAAATGCAAAGTGTCTCCCCAATTGAAAAAAACTTGCAATAAGAATGTGCTTAGATGATGTTTCTTGTTAAGTGAATTCCTCTTTCAGCAAGATATTTGAGGCTCGTGATCCACTTCACCTACATAGAAAGTACTTCCATTATAAAAAGTTATTAAACTTTAAAACACATGTTAACGAGTAGATATACAATGCCTATGTTTCTTTTATCCCATTCTATCTACCCTTGTTATCATCGTGATTACTTATTAAAGTGCTCATTTGCTTATGTTAAGAATTAAGTATCTTTGAGTGTTTGGTATCTGCTTATTTTTAAGCAAACTCACACTAAAGATAAAAAAAAAAAAAAACCCTTGCAAAACTGGCACTAGTACAAAACTGGGATTTCGTCACACATGTTGTTTTTTGAACGGCCACACAGTAACTTTTTTATGTGACTAAATGTACCAGAATAAAATAAACAGCCACACTTGATCCGACTTGTGTGACATTTCGGAAGTACATCTGAGGCTACAGCCACCCATTTGAATATTTTCGTGACTATAGGTATCTGGTAAATTTTTTTTTTGATTATTTAGTCACTTATAATTTGGGACGTGTGACGGATAAAAATAAGTTTGAAATATTAGTCACACTATATATATACATGTGTGACAAATATATGTCACACAATTGACCAGTGCGACCAAAATCCATATATGGTCATATGAAGTAATTGTGTATGTGGCTAAATCATATAGTCAAGTTTGTCACACATTGATAACGCTCAAAATGAACATGTTTTTAGTCACGTTATCATTAGATTTGTGCATCATATTTGGTTATATTTGTGTATATTTGTTACTAAATCATGAAAAAGTGTATATGCAAGTAAATATAGCCAAGTACAGGGAAAGATGATAAAAAGATGAAGAAATGAAGAAATTATGCACATTTGAAGAATCACGAGAAAGAAACGAGAAAAGAACCACACAAGAATTCAAGGATTTGATAAAGTCAAGATTTCTATGTTTATATATCAAGAAAAGATCAAGTTCTATGGAAAGAAATAGTGGTACAACAAAGGATCAAACACGTAACGAGAAAAGGAAGAAAAAATAAAAGTATGCATGGCAGAATGGCCCATCCGATCGGATGGTGCCCGCATCCGATTCGGATGGGAGAAAAGTAATTTACTGAGAGATCTAACCGATCGGTTGGACCTCAATACCGATCGGTTGGAGGAGACTAAAGTTACAAAAACGCATTTAATGACGAATTTAAGCCCCATAATCATGGTGACTTATCATTTCTTGGGTTATTTACTGATTAAAGACGTTTTTGCTTGAGGGCAAAGGGTTCCTTCACTTATTTAAAGAACCCTTGGCTAGTTTACAAATGTGACAACCCAAAAACCTAGTAAGGCTTACACCAAGTCTTGCTAAACTTATTATCATTGCCCGAAAGATTGTAGTTGTTCTTGTAGGAATTTGAAAACCATGACAATCATATAATTCAATAACACAAAGTACACAAGTATGCGGAAGCGTGTAAACAATAACATATAACATATAATTATTAACTTAAACATAAATAGAAAACGTACCCGATGCACTTCAATAAATCTTGAATATATATTAAACTAGATCAATGAATAACCCCTTACCGTTTTGTTATTCGATCTCTTGATAACAACAATAGTGTGTTGTTACCTCGTTCTTGTACACACAAATTAAACCGTATTAAGGTTATGCAAGTAAAACACAAGATTTATTTTTGCTTAACAAAAATCGATCCTATAACCCTTGGAGAAGGGTATACGATCGGCAACCACAAAAGAAGAGGAGAGAAAACTTTAGGGATAATTGTGTGCACAAAAGATTAGCCAAAACAATTACCCTAGGTTTGTTTATATAGTGTTTAGGAAACTTTGGGAACAAGTTAGGGTATGGGTTACCCTAACCCAATATTCGGCCGATCCATCCAAAGGGTGGGTTCTAGAATATTTTTCCTTGTTTCCTAATTACATACAAACACTCTTTCCTTATTTGCGTCTAACGGTCGTTAGTCATTTAACGGAAAACACTAACGGTCGTTAAGTTCTCGTATTAATAATAAATATATAAAATACATTTATTATTATTCCTTAATACTCATTTGTAATGTGTGCAATCCCGAGGTCTCGGGTTCGATACTAGACATTTACATATTAATTGTTAACCACATTTCAACAACTCCCACTTGGTTAATTATTAATAGCAAAATGACATTGGTTGGCGTCTTGCAACACTCCAATGTCCCTAGTCCGACTCGAGCTAGACTTCCTGGAAAATCTTTAATGATTCATCATTATTATTATCCTTTTGTTACTAATACTCTATTAATAAAGAAATGGATCTAAGTCACTCTTTATTAAAGTTTCTGTTTCTCGTTGTTATTGATTGAACAAAATTACCAAAACATTCGAATGCATTCCAGATAGACTTTGGGAGTGGCCACGCAATCATTTTGTCAACCCTACGAGGGGCCCAGCAGTATTATACTTCAAACAAAATTTGAAGGAACAAATTCTTTCTTGACTACAAGAATAACCCATGAACTTTGCAACACTTCTGAAAACAATCCTTATAACTTCTAGTTACGGTTAGCGGTAGATTGCTTTACAAAAATGCACTACATCCATGACTCTTATCTGGTATCTCAAGTCTGAGGATAACTATTTCATGAATTACTTGATGAAAAGATCCATAAGTAATCTAATGCTTAGTTGGGATAAGTCCTATATTCTACTCCTAGAATATCATGTGAATTTGGTATGACTACGCATCAATATACTTTCAAGTATATTCTCACCAACATTCACATTTGTCTTAATTTAATGATATTCCCATATCATTAACCGAAAATGGACACATTTAGAATAATAAAATTATTCAAGGATATAAACATGCAAAAACAGGATATATGTATATTTCAACAAGACAATAAAACATAAACAATACTTTATTTCATAAAATCAATAATTTTCTATTACATCCTTTATCCAAATAGTAATCACAAATGGGCATGAAACTTTCAGCCTTACAAAGACCTATTCCTTCAGCTAACTTATAAAGCTTAGTGCCAGGAAGAGCTTTCGTCAATTGATCTGCCAAGTTATCATCTGTGTGAACTTTGAGTACTTCGATCTGCCCAATCTCTATTTGCTCTCGCACATAGTGATATTTGATCGGATAATGTCTGGTGCCTTTCATGATTCCAGGTTCATTGGCAAATGTAATTGCAGCTGAATTGTCACAATACATTTTTATAGGTTGTTGAATCGAAGGCATAACTCCAAGCCTTGATACAAACTTCCTAATCCAGACGGCTTCCATTGCAGCATCTGATGCAGCTATGTACTCACTTTCTGCTGCAGACATCGCTAATGTACTCTGCTTCTTGCTCCTCCAATCCACAGCTCCTCCATTAATGACAAAGACGTATCCAGTCTGAGACTTCATATCATCCTTATCACTTTTCCATGAAGCATCGCAGTAACCTGTAACATCAAGTTCTGCTTGTGGATCACCCCATAAACTAAGAACATATCTTTAGTAGCCCTAAGGTACTTAAGAATATTCTTAACAGCAGTCCAGTGAGCTTCACCAGTATTCTGCTGATATCGACTGGTTAAGTTCTGAGCAAACGCCACATCTGGCCTTGTGCTTTTAACCGCATACATAATAGATCCCACAGCCGAAGCATAAGGAACTTTTGCCATGCGTTTCACCTCTTCAGGTGTTGAAGCACAAACTTTCTTGCTCAAGCCATGTTGTTCTTGCATCGGCAAATATCCCTTCTTGGAATCTTGCATATTGAATCTCTTCAATATTTTATCGATGTAAGCACTTTGGCTTAATCCAATTAATCGCTGAGATCTATCTCTATATATCTTAATTCCCAGAATAAAAGCAGCTTCCCCTAAATCTTTCATAGAAAAACACTTTCCAAGATATGCCTTGACTTCATGCAAACTTGGAATGTCTTTCCCCATGATCAATATGTCATCGACATATAATATAAGGAAAATTACTTCACTCCCACTAACTTTGTGGTATACACATGGCTCATCCAGATTTTGAGTAAAACCAAACTTTTTTATTTCACTATCAAACCTCTTGTTCCATTGTCGTGATGCTTGCTTCAATCCATAAATGGATCTTTGAAGTTTGCATACATGATTTGGAAACTTTGGATTCACAAACCCCTCAGGCTACGCAATATAGATATCCTCATCTAGGCGACCATTTAAGAAGGCGGTTTTAACATCCATCTGCCAAATCTCATAATCATAGTATGCAGCTATGGCTATGAGAATCCTAATAGCCCTAATGTCAGCTACAGGAGAAAAGGTCTCCTCGTAGTCAACACCATACGTTTGAGTAAAGCCTTTAGCTACCAAACGGGCTTTATAGGTGTGTACATTGCCATCCATGTCAGTTTTCTTCTTGAAGAGCCACTTACTCCCAACTACCTTGGCATTAGGAGGAAGGTCTACTTTAATCCAGACTTCATTGTCTCTCATGGATTGCATTTCCCCATTCATAGCAACTAACCATTTTTCCTTTTCAGGACTATTAATGGCAGCTTTATAACTATACGGTTCATCAAGATCCCCTTGTATATATTCCTCACATTCTACGTTAAGACATAGACGTTCAGGAGCTTTTACAGTCCTTACGGATCTGCGAATGGGAACCACTTCAACTTCTGGTGGAGGACCCAGAATTTCTGGTTCTTCAGGAAGTTGGCTAGTGTTTTCAGAAGGTAATGCATCATCTTGATCTTCTTCAAGATCGTATATCCTCCCACTTAATTCTTGAGATATGAGATCCTTTTCCAAGAAGTCTCCATACCTAGCAACGAATACTTTGTTCTCAGGAGGATAATAAAAGTAGTAACCCATTGTTTCCTTTGGGTATCCTACGAAGATACATTTTACAGATCTTTGTTGGAGCTTGTCGCCCGAGTCACGTTTAACGTACGCCTCGCAACCCCAGACCTTAAGATAAGACAAGTTAGGATCATTTCCAGTCCATAATTCATATGGTGTCTTATCAACCTTCTTTGTGGGAACCATATTAAGAATGCGAACAGCAGACTCCAAGGCATAATCCCAGAATGAGAAGGGAAGAGTTGTTAGATTAAACATAGATCGTATCATGTCTTGCAATGTACGATTTCTTCTCTCAGATACATCATTTTGTTGTGGTGTATATGGAGAAGTAAGGTGCTGGACAATGCCTTCCTTAGCTAGATAATCTACAAACTCTTGACTCAGGTATTCACCACCTCTATCGGATCGAAGAGCTTTAATCTTCTTTCCAAGTTGCAACTCTACTTCAGCTTTAAACACTTTGAATGTTTCAAACATCTCATGTTTATGTTTAAGTAAATAAAAATAACCATAACGGCTGAAATCATCCGTAAATGTTAAGAAGTAGCTAGCACCTCTCCTTGACACATGTCTAAGTGGTCCACACACATCTGTATGAATAAGACCAAGTAGATCAGTAGCCCTTTCAATCCTATTATTAAAGGGTTTCTTTGTCATCTTCCCACTAATACAAGACTCGCATTTATCAAATGATTCATCATTGATCTTTTCTAAAAGCCCATCAGGTTGCAGCTTTTTCATGCGATCCTTGCTTATGTGTGTAAGATGACAATGCCAAAGATAAGATGAATCCAGACTTTTCTTGATTCTCTTATTGTTGATGCTATACATCGAATTATTTTTAACACAAGTATTACGACCAAGATTCACGTTTGGAGGTGGAGGAAACATCATAAACACGAACATAAGATTAAACTTTGAATTTTCGGTTTATTGACTGGCGGGGTGTGTATGTTTTTCTAGAGAGAAGCTAGAGAAAACACACACACCCTTTGATACAAATGAATCCTCAACCCTCCTAGTATTGACATAGGAGGGTATTTATACAAAGAATACAATGACTAACTTAGCCTAAATGTCTAAACTAGTCCTTGTATAAAGAATGACGTGCAATTCCCAAATATGACAAACTTTAAGGCTAACAATCTCTCCCCAAAGTGAAGTCATATGGGAATTGCTTACAATGTCCCCTACAAGTAAAATATAAACCATAAGCACAGAGAATAGTCTTCAAACGTCATTACTTCGTTCAGCTTGGAGAATCTTCTCAGCATTCATTTCTTTACTTGCAGAAGAACCATGTGAGCAATTCTAATTAGGGTTTAATTTAGAGTACCCTGAGTGCTCTTCCCGTGCTCTCCCCTAATTAGTGCTCTCCCCCAAACTGACAGCCTCATTTAATAAGTGCCTTGAGTGCCCTGAATCTGTTCGGGGGAATGAAGTATCAACATCTTCATCTCACAAAATGCTATAGTCTATGTTCGAGAAAGAATTGCAAAACACTTCAATTGCGAAAGAACCCCTTTGTCGATGAAGTACCATTTTTATCACAGAGTGATAAAAACCGCTTTTATGATCAGGATTGAAGTCGCAACCTTTTTGTAGCCATCTTTTCTCGATCAAAGGCCCTCAGCAACTCGTAAGACTTGAAGTGCATACCAGTTGCGTCATCGATGTACACCTTTCTCTCCCCTGATGATTACGATTCATCGGAATCAGCATAATGTTGTGTACATGAAATGCAAACTGGAATCCCTTTATCAGGAATCATATTAGTCCGTGAGAAGATGTCGATACGCCCAGTCTAACCTCCTGTTTTAAAAAACAACAGCTTCATGTAGTGACTACTGATGGAGAAAACCCACTATGCCAAACTTGAGACTGAAGTAGAATAACCCAAACTTGTGACTTAAACTTGCACGATAGTGTGACTAAGAACCTATACTGAGCACTACAACGTAACTCCTTAAAGCATATAGGTCGTTTCATATACCCATCCATCCTTCCTTAACTGTATATGAACCTCTCTTGAATTATCCACATCTTTGTGTGACACTGAGTACTACAACGTATCTCCTTTAAGTGATAGTTAACTAGGTCTTCGTCCATCCTCCTCTTGACCTATGAAAACTAGATAACCCAAGACTTAATCACTATTCCCATGAGTGCCCAAACAAGGATCTCGAAGAATCATGCATCCAACCAACCCCGATATCTTCAAGATACTAAGTACACGTACCTGAGATATTCCACTTCAACTTCAAATAAGTAATAAGGAATTATCATCCTTGTAGCCACAGCTGATAATTTGACCATTGTCATCTGATTGTGAATCTTGATCAGGATCTTTTCGGCTATACGTGGTGATGTTGGAGGTGCAGTCCGATAATTTCATTTGTGATTTTGATGTGAAATATGCCATAAAATGACATTCTAATGATGCTGGAAAAATTTGAGTTTAAGAAATTTTTACGCCGAAAATTCCCCGAAAAAATTCGAATTTTGGGCCAAAATTTTCACTCTTGAACCAGAATTTGAATCTCGCGTAAAAACTGACCGTTAAGTCATTCCTCAAATTTAAATTTTACTCAAATTTTCCCGCCAAAAAACTCTTTTTTTTTTTTTTTTTTTTTTTTTGCAATTGCGAGAATAAGGACCAATTGCGAGAGAACTGTTTGAATTGCGAAGAACTTGCTGAATTGCGAGAAGATGGTGAATTGCGAAATCAGCTCCAATTGCGAGACCAATTGCGAAAAGCAATTGCGAGACCAATTGCGAGAAGCAATTGCGAAACCAATTGCGATAAAGACCCAATTCCGAAACCAATTCCGAGATGAATTCCGAAATCAATTTCGAAAGAGCACCTATCACAATCTTATACAAGAATGCGATATTTTCTGATTTGCGAGAAGCAGCTTCAATTGCGAAGAATGTTGCAATTTCGAGAGAAATAGCAATTGCGAGAATAATGGCAATTTCGAAACTTTTGTTGACTTTCTGAATTTCGAAAGTCTGCTTTTCACCACTTTATGTCCTTTTTCTTAGAAGCCCACGCTTTCATAGACAACTTTTCACCCACTTGTCTTACACATCAATAATTCAAGGACTAAAATAATCAATTATAATCCAAAAACAAATCTTATCCAAGATTTCTTGATGATATTCGATCTAGGGACCAAGAACAAACACAAAAATTTTGATCATCCAAACCAAAATATGAGTGAAAACTAGCAAACCTTCACAACCCAACTCTATAAATCTTTAAATTTGCGTACGAATCCAGAAAAAACCACAAAAGCTCACGTTTTTGATGATAAAAACGCAACTGTTGGGTTCATTTAAACATAAATCGAACACAAACAAGATAGAACACACCAAAAATCACATATTTTACCTCAAACACACCACGATTCGCCCCCGGTTAGCTCTTGATACCACTTATTACGACCAAGAATCACGTTTGGAGGTGGAGGAAACATCATAAACACGAACATAAGATTAAACTTTGAATTTTCGGTTTATTGACTGGCGGGGTGTGTATGTTTTTCTAGAGAGAAGCTAGAGAAAACACACACACCCCTTTGATACAAATGAATCCTCAACCCTCCTAGTATTGACATAGGAGGGTATTTATACAAAGAATACAATGACTAACTTAGCCTAAATGTCTAAACTAGTCCTTGTATAAAGAATGACGTGCAATTCCCAAATATGACAAACTTTAAGGCTAACAACAAGCATTACCATTATCATTCATATCAAGTTCAAAAATACCATTCATAGCAATAGCTTTAAAATAAAATACACCAGTTAAAGAAACAGAAATTCCATTGCTATTAATAGTATGTTCAAAACCAAGGTTCAACAAACATGAAAATTAAATGACACCTCTAACAATTGACGGTGCATAATGACAATTATTTAAAGATAGTACTAGGCCCGAAGGCAACACTAAATCAAATACGCCTATAGCTTCAACTGCTGCATGTGCTCCATTACCCACGTGCAAGAATTGTTGTCCATAGGCCAGCTTTCTCTCAACTCTAAACCCCTGCATAGTATTGCAAATATGAATACCACATCCCGTATCATATACCCAGGAATTTAACTTACGAGTGAGAGTAAATAATTCGATTACAAAGAACGCACCTGAAGAGCTGGGATTACCAGCTTCACTCTTTTGCTTCTTTTGTCGCAAGTCATTGATGTAGAGCGGACAGTTCCTCTTCCAGTGCCCTACTTCATGACAGTGGTGACAAGCCTGATCCTTCTTTCCTGGAGGACTCACCTTGTTCTTCTTGGGCTGGTGTTGATTCACCTTAGGATTTGGTTGATAGGCCATGACCTGCTTGCCTTTATCACCTGTACCCTTACCCTTGTTCACACGCGATTTTTTCTGGATCCTACCTCCTTGAATTGCCAACACTTGCGGAGTAGGAGCCTTGCCCCTGGGTGGTAAGTGTTTCTCATAGTCAACAAGCAATGCGAGTAACTCAGAAACTGTCTTCCCCGAGCAATGCATGTTGAAGTTCTGTACAAAACCAGCAAAATCCTTGTTAAGGGATCTGTTGATTAGGTTAACTTGAACATTCTCGGGATAACCAAATCCGACTCTATGAAGTTGATCAAAGAAATCTCTCATCTCATTCACATAGTCTTCAACTGGTTTACCATCACCATGTTTGCAGCTGTGTAGTTTGTCAAGAGACTCATACATTTCAATTTCAGGAGTCTTTTCATAAGACTTCTTGAGCTGCTCGAGCATGTTGTATGGAAAATAATACTCAAACTTCTTTTGCATCATTGGATCCATACTTTGAAGCATTAAGCACCCAACCTCATTGTACTTAGCATACTCAGCTCTCCATGCTGCTTTGAACTCTTCAGAAGCGTCCGCAGCAGGCTCATTAGGGCAAGGAGTATTCAAGTAATTGAGCTTACCAGTCGCCCTCAAAACAATTCTGAGAGATCTGTGCCAATCATTGAAATTTTTCCCAGTCAATTTGGCTCTTTCAAGATGACTCTTGAAAGCAGCGAACACGGAGTTATTGGGTTGAGCCATTCTACAGAAAATAGAAAAGTTCAAACATTAGTATTTTCGATAATACTTATTTTCAAGAAAATATAATACCCATGGATATATTCATATAACCAACTTAATTTCCTTGAAAATCTAGGATCCAACTTTACATAATTCCACTACATCAGTTGATCTGCTAGTAATGGAAGTACAAAAGATGGTAATCTGTCGTACAATAATTGGCAAACAAGTTTTCCAATTCCTAGATAATTTATGGGATTTACTACATATTGATTCATCAATATGTCACGTAAGCATGTTTTATCCCATCTCATGCCTTAAGCTCTAGGTCTCACGCATCAGCTTAATTAAGTTGTCTAACTTAGAAACTGCAAATTCATCCATGTGTGGTCTCACGCACACTCGGAAATTTACCTTGTCATTAATTTTGGTCCAGGTCTCACGCATACCCAAAATTAACTTCAAGTGTTCCTTATAGTTAGATGGCATGTAACTTAAATTTTAGGGTATTTAGTTTTTGATGTGACAAAAACATGTACAAAGATGCATGCACTCATCTTTGTATCATTAGT
This sequence comes from Artemisia tridentata subsp. tridentata, assembly GCA_021014915.2. NCBI lineage: Eukaryota > Viridiplantae > Streptophyta > Magnoliopsida > Asterales > Asteraceae > Artemisia > Artemisia tridentata. The sequence continues at coordinate 363,556,923 of CP139508.1, read as the reverse complement.
TTTCAAAACAATTTTTATTTACCATTTAGTTAAGAGTAAACCAAAAAAAACTATTTACTTGAGGTATTGGGTTCACCAATTAAAGAAGTACCAACAATTATCGCCCACATATCCTACTACTTACATGTTATTCGGATATTTGCCACAAAAATGGCGCGTGGAATTGAGGTAAATCACCCTTAAGATGATAGTGTACGTAAATAGTGATATAGGTAAGTCGCAGTTGACGCACAAGCGGGCCCGGAGAGCCGGTAGGAGCGAATCTCTTAAAAAACCCCTCTCCAGATAAACCCACCACACAGTTTGTCAACTTTGGTCCGCCTTTCACACACTATTGTACAAAAACATCAATCAAGCAAAAGTTTATGATCTTAGTCTTAAAAAATAAGTGACAAAGTTTAGATCTTGCTAGTCTCGCCTAGGAGCAAATTACCGTGCGAAGCGAACCACTGTCGGCACATAAGACTTTGCAAGATCCTTACTTTATTACTTTATGTTTCACCATTATTAGTCCAATTTAATTTTCTTTGAAAATTACCCTTTTTATTGCTTACTTTAACATATCACATATAAAAAAAAACAATAAACAAATAATTAAAAGAAAACAAACAATCAACTAATAATAAAACAATTAAAACAATTAATTGTAATTGAAACATCTAGCCACATGCAACCTTTTAAACAAATCCTATTAATAATCTATATGTGATTATTATGTATAGAATCAATAAAACTCCCATTGGTTTTCGAGCTCATTGTACCCAATGGACCACAGTCACCAACAATTGGCCGCGTAAGTTTTAATGATAATATACCACGTTGCACATAACCGATTCATTAATTTAATGTATATTAGGTCTTCCCTAATTTTAGATTTATCTAAACATGTAGCAAACATCTAAACAATTTAATTCAAGTAATTTAATCCGTGACTAATTATGCATATATAGTCACGGATTCATGCATATCATATAGCAATTAGGTCACAAGATTCATAACACAACAATTGTTTAAAGACCTAGGGTTTCTAATTAATTACAATTAATTATGAAAAACACAAACCCTAATTAGGGTTTATGCATCAAATCGACACCCCCCTAATTAGGGTTAGGGTTCGACTTTTATTATAAAAAACAAATTTTTAATAATTAAAACCCTAGAAAACCAAACATGTATATTCTAAACAATTTAAAAGATACGTTTTTTGTTGTTTAAGTAATCAATTACATGTTATACATGGCTCGTGATGCCACTGTAGGAATTTGAAAACCATGACAATCATATAATTCAATAACACAAAGTACACAAGTATGCGGAAGCGTGTAAACAATAACATATAACATATAATTATTAACTTAAACATAAATAGAAAACGTACCCGATGCACTTCAATAAATCTTGAATATATATTAAACTAGATCAATGAATAACCCCTTACCGTTTTGTTATTCGATCTCTTGATAACAACAATAGTGTGTTGTTACCTCGTTCTTGTACACACAAATTAAACCGTATTAAGGTTATGCAAGTAAAACACAAGATTTATTTTTGCTGAACAAAAATCGATCCTATAACCCTTGGAGAAGGGTATACGATCGGCAACCACAAAAGAAGAGGAGAGAAAACTTTAGGGATAATTGTGTGCACAAAAGATTAGCCAAAATAATTACCCTAGGTTTATTTATATCGTGTTTAGGAAACTTTGGGAACAAGTTAGGGTATGGGTTACCCTAACCCAATATTCGGCCGATCCATCCAAAGGGTGGGTTCTAGAATATTTTTCCTTGTTTCCTAATTACATACAAACACTCTTTCCTTATTTGCGTCTAACGGTCGTTAGTCATTTAACGGAAAACACTAACGGTCGTTAAGTTCTCGTGTTAATAATAAATATATAAAATACATTTATTATTATTCCTTAATACTCATTTGTAATGTGTGCAATCCCGAGGTCTCGGGTTCGATACTAGACATTTACCTATTAATTGTTAACCACATTTCAACAGTTGTGAGAACATCCAGGGAATCTTGAGTTCAAGTCTCAAGAGTTGAGTCCAAGTGTGGAGTTGCTTACGTGTGATCATAGGCGATTGGAGGAGAGTGGTTGCTATAGTTCCACAATTCTAGTTCTTGTAATTTCAAAACTAGGTATTTCTTGTTTGAGTTATTATGAACTACTTTTACTTTAAGATGAATGAAAGTATGGTTGATTACTTGTGTTTGATTATGATTATTATGGAGTGATTTTGGTTATGCTTGTGTGTATGATGTGATAATTGTTGGAGTATTCTTATTTCATAGTGATGCATGAAATCATATCTTGTTTTATAAGTTTGTTGAAATACAATCTAATCTTGCTTAATTGGTTGGTAAAAATAGTTTTAAAGATTAACAAAGGTCGAAAGGATTTTCTTTATGTTTTTATTCCAAAAAGTTAGTGCACGAATTAGTATGGACTATGGTGTGTGACAAGCACCGTATTAACTCATTAAAATGGATTTGGAAACGATTTCATCACGAGAATAGGCCGAAAGGATTCGTAGGAATTCCTAAGATAAGAAATGCTTTTCAAACAACAAAGAGTTTAATAGAATTATCGCACTAGTTAACAAAGGCCGAAAGGAATTAACTAGGAGATTGAATTCTTAGAGATGATTTCTCATGATAAAAACCATTGATTGCGAATCACTCATTTTAAGTTGTGCATCATTACAAGTTACACCAAACTTGTTAGATTACTCTATACAATTGTCATGGAATTACACACAAGTATATTTGTTTTTGATTAATTGATTTTTACTTACCTTAGAATTTACACCAAATCGGATTGACAATCCTTTTTGTCAAAACTTATTTTGCAAACCTAAACCCCAATTCCCTTGGGACGATCTCAACTTACCCACCTTTACTACTACGGACGAGTATACTTGCTCGTATGTGTTGATTAGAGAATTGGATAAATTGATTTTATAAATTTTTAAAACTTGCACTACACACGACACATCAAGTTTTTGGCGCCGTTGCCGGGGAATTGTCTAAATTACTTGGTAGTTTGGTTTGCTAGTTTATAAGTTTTGTAGTAAAAAAGTAAAAAAAAAAAAAAAAGTTTGGTTCGGGACCAACCGAATCGGATGGATTTCCATCCGATCGGTTGGTGGCCTCGGTAAAATTTTTAGTTTTTAGGATCAAGTATTAATTTTCAGTTTTTATGTTTATTTAATGTTATGTTTAATGTATTTAAGTGTAAGAGTAATTAAGTTAATTAATAGTGGTAGTTAAAATAGTTTAATGTTTTAATTTAGTAGTTAAGATAGTTAATTTTAGTTTAATAATTTGTAGTTTAAGATTTTTTTTCATAATTGTGATAGTTAATGAGTTTAATGGATAATCAAGTTATTAAAGTAATTAATTAGTTTAAAGAACATTAAGTTGTTAATTATGTGTTTTTAATTTTTAATGAATTAGTTTATTTTTAATTATTAGATTTTATAAAAAAAAAGAGGAGTCTCAATTTAGTTTTTAAATAAAAAATAAAAAATAAAAAAAAAAAAATTTTAAGAAAAATTCGATACCGATCGGATGCTGCCCGCATCCGGTTCGGTTGGGCAAATATGAGTTTTAACGATTCAACTATCCGATCGGATGGGTTCTAATACCGAACGGATGGATGCCTCGGTAAAATTTTTTGAAATTTTTAATTTTTAATTGTTTTGAATTTTTAATAGTTAGAAGTTGTTTGTTTGTTTGCTTTGATTTTATTTATAAGTTATCTCGATTATAACTAACCCTCACGCTAATAGTTTGGATTTTTTTTTTTTTTTTTTTTTTTTTTTTTTTTTTTTGTGTGGTTATGTTATAGTTAGTGTTTAAGTAGAATGGAGAGTTTAAGCGAAGTTTCGGAATACTTGAGAAATTTGGAAGAGATGCTGAAAGATTCGGGTGATTCATTGGAAAGTTTGGAAAATATTTTGGAAGAAGCTAAGGTTGATTTGGAAAAACAAGAAGAAGTTGGAGAAAGTCATGTTAGTTCACCTAAGGAGAAAAGAGTTGTTGTGTTTACACAAGCATCACCTAAGGAGTTTGATGCACCGTTCATGAGGTACTCTACACCTTGTGGAGCGGAAGGTATTAAAGCTTGGGATGCTCAGCTTAACATGGAATATGGAGACAACTATATTACGGAAGATATGCTTGGTAAGCTTGGTTTTGTTAGGCTTGACTATGAGGATTATGGAAGAAAGATAGTGAGAGATGTGAATGTTAATATTCATGGTCATGTGTTCAAAGTTGATTTTGTTGTTTTGGAATATGGAAATGCGGATGGACCAGAAGTTGTGTTTGGTAGAGATTTTATGGTTAAGACTAAATGTAGGATTGATTTTGCATTGGGAGAGATGAGGATAGATGTTGATGATATGGTAGAAGAAAAGGTAGGAAAGGGAGAAATTGTTAAAATGGGTAAAGCGAATAGCAAGAAAACACCACTTAACAAACTCACCCAACCCTCCACCCCTAAGAATGAGAGTTCTTCATCTAGTTCACCACCAAAAACACCACAAATAGTTAAACCATTAACCCAAAAGCAAAAAGAGGCAATTGTAGAAAATTTGGAAACAAAGTTTAAGGAGCTTATGGAGGAGAAGCCGGTAATAGAAGTGTTGAATAATTACATGACTTATCGTAAGAAGTTGGATGCAGTTATGATGGCAAGGGCTAGGTTAGAGGATAAGAATTTTGATGAGATTGCAAGAGAAAGGATAGTTGAGAATGGGTTGCCTAAAAAGGAGAGCGATCCGAGAAATTTTGTGTTACCTATTAAAGTTAATGGAACCGATGCGATGTATGCGTTGGCTGACACATGAGCAAGTGTGAATGTAATGCCGTATCCATTGTATAAGAGATTAGGACTTGGTAATCCTCAACCAAATCAATATAATCTTACTATGGCTGATAATTCACGAGCAAAAGCGATGGGAGAAGTAAAGAATGTTAGAGTCCAAATAGGATATCAAGCTTTCTTGGCCGATTTTCTTGTGCTTAATATTCTGGTGGACAAGGAGTTACCATTGTTGTTAGGAAGAACATTTTTGAGAACTTGTGGAGCTATTATAGATATGGGTAGAGGTACTATGACTATAAGTGATGGAATCTTGAAGCATACCTATTATCCAAAGCCTAGAGGAAAGATTGTTAAAGAAGTTCATGAAGAAGAAGAAGAAGAAAACTACTTGGGTTGTTTTGAAGTAGGTAGAGATGAAGAAGGGAGGCCTAAATATTGGCCGGTTGTCCCAAGTTACTTTGATATTGAAGATGAGATGGAAAGAGCTCTAGCGATGGAGGCTTTCTATAACCCGTTTAAGAATGTTTTTGTGTTTAACAAATTGACAGATTTTCTTGGATCTTTACCGGTCCAATTGAAGAATTTGGAATGGGGACCCGAAGGAGCTAGTGTTTACAAGAAGGAAAAAGAAGACGGAGAATGGCATGTGAAGTTTGATATAGTTTGTCCGGATGGAAGGAACTTTACAAGGAAGTTTAAAACACAAATGACTAACCGAAAGTTGTCCGGGAAGTTCCAAAATGAAGATATCTTGAGGCACAAATATTTTGAAGGTTGAAAGACAAGAGTTTGAAGAATAAAAGCACAAAGCTTGTGCTAGTGTTTTGTTTGTTTTCTTTTTAATTTTTATGCATTTTAGTAGTTTAAGTTTAAGTTTAAGTTTAAGTTTAAGTTTGGACCTTTTAATTGTCTTGGTTTTAAGTTTATGAAGTTATGTTTTGAGTTTAAGAGTTAAGTTATGTTTTAGTTGTAGAGATAGAATTGAAAAACAAGTTGGGAAGATTAAGTGTGTTGAAGTATTTTTATGCTTAGAAGAAATATTTTTGAAGAGTAAAAACACTTCTCATTTGTTCTTACAAGTGTGAGAAAAGTGTTGACAAAAGAAAAGTGAAGTTTTTGCAAAAATTCAATCCGAGTCGGTTGGATCAAATACTGATCGGATGGATTGAAATATATATACTCAAGATTTCAAAAATCACAAAAAACACACACACACACTCAATCCACCAAACTTGGGATTCAAAAATTCGACCATTAGAAGTCTATTAAGTGTTGCAGGAGTGTTGAAGAATCATCTATGGCACCTAAACAAGTAAGTAACATCATCAATTTATACTAATTTGGTTTTAATTCGAATTTCTTTATTTAGGTCAAAATTTGGGTATTTTTGATATAGTTCGAATTAAGATGTAATTTTTTGTGGAATAGATGGGTAAATGATTGAGGAATTCATTGCAAAAAGAATTAGATAGATTGATTAAGTTTTGAGGAAGAATTGATTGATTGAATTTTCGGATTAAAATGGGTCAAAACTTTAAATCGATTTGGATTGCAATTGATGGTTTCCAGGTGTTATTTAGTTGTTGAGTAGTGATTCTAGGAAGATGCATTGTTGATTAGCACATCAATGGAAGAGATTTGATTTGGTAGTGTTCATATGTTCTAGGAAGGTTGAGAAATCATGCGAATTTGTTATGAACGTGTTTGGAGACACCGATCGAGTGGGCTGGGACAATTACTCCATCCGATCGGATGGTGAGTAATACCGATCGGATGGAGCTCTCGGTAAATAAAAATGAAATTTTTTCCAAACGAGTTTTGTGACTTCTAAATCATGTCATCTTGGTTTTTATGCTCTTATACTATCATATGTTTGTGTTTTCTACAGAGTTATCTTGCAGGTGGCTCGAGTTCATCAAGTGGAAGAGTGAATCCGATTGTAACGAAGTATGTGCAAAGGAATGCCAAGAGTAAGGTTCAATATACTCTCAATTCTGAAAGTAATGAAAACTTGAAGTTCAGCAAGGTTAAGAGCAAGGAGGAAAAGCACGCTTTTCGGGAGCGTCTTTCGAAGCTACAAGGAAGAGAAATTGCTAAACCAAGGTTAGTTGATTGGAGTTTGTTTGCGGAGTATAATTGTGAGACTGAGTTAAGAAATATGATGAGGATGTCGTATGTTTATGAGGGAGACGGTGATAGTTTTGAAGATCTTTCGTGGGAAAGAGCATTTAGTATTTATGAGAATGTTAACCGAGAATGGTGTTTGGAGTTTTTCTCCACATTTTATTTTGAAAGGAAGATTGTGGATGTTGTGAATGATAGATGTATCTGGTTTAGGCTCTGTGGTAGGGAACATGTTTATACTTTGCCGGAGTTTGCTGTAGTTCTTGGTCTATACGATCAAGATGAAATTGAGCATCGTTTGTTTCCAGTTCATTTTGCAAGGTTGGTAAGAAAGCATAATGATTATGAGGGTCTAGCGGATTATTGGAATAGAGTGGGAGATCCAGGCTGTGGTAGAAGGAACTCATCCAAGTTAAGGAGTCCTATTATGAAGATTTTACAAAATTTGATCGCTTAAGGGGTTTTGCATAGAACAGGTAGCAAGGATAAGTGCAATCAACCGGATCTATGGCTAATGATATTGTTGGAGGAGGATAAAAACGGGAATGCGGCTTGGATAATAGCCGAGTATCTTTCAAGAAGAGCACCAGGGATAAAAGATAATAGTGTGATTTGTGGAGGTCACTATGTGACTATGTTGGGAAGAAATTTGGGTTATTTTGAGTATGAGGAATTGGAAAAATGTTCGGAAATGAAGGAGAGTGAGACGTGGGATGATAAAAGTTTTGGTAAAGCGTTGGATAGGAAAACAAAGACGTTAGGAGCAGTGAGAGAACTAACGATGGGCGCACCTCATGAAGCACCACAACAACCCTATCAACAAAAACCGTATCAACCACCACCACCAATTAGGAATGTTCAGGCCCCGGGTAGTTTTGACTCGGGATGGGGAGATTGGAACCGTGAATTGAATGAGATAGAGTGTAGGGAAGTGTGGAGAGATTCTATAATGATGAGGCAAAATTAAAACTATGATTATTCCATGCCGATGATTCAACATGTAGCTCGTGATGCTAACTATGAGGTACCTCCCTACAATCCACCAAATGTTCCACCCTACCCAATTCAGTATGACCCATATCCTGGCCAATATCCTTACCCGTATCCCGGGTATGCACCATTTCCCGATCCAGTGCCAATTTATGGTAGAGTCCCTACAGTTGGAAGTTCGAGTTACGATGTAGGAGGTTCCTCGTCAGGTGTTGGAAAGAAAAGGCCCAAGTTTACAGTTTTTGATGATGAAGAGAACTATGAGGATGATGACGAGAGTGAAGATGAGTGGGTTTATGGCGATGAACACATGGATGCCGATGATTGATGATCATCGAAGATTTGGTTGAGTAATGGTTATGTTTCAAAAACAATGTTGGTTGAATAATTTCTATTTCCACTACTTTAACTTAACTTTACTAGGATTTTATTATTTATGGTTTGTTTTGAACTATTTTTGTTTATTTTAGTATTTTGCTTTGTTTGTTTCGCATATAGTTTTTGCAGTTTTTCTGCAGGGGAAGAATTCACGAAAGCTTAGTGTTGATCAATATTCGGAGTTAGGAGAACTCATGTGCTTACGTAAGATCAAATAAATCTATGCGAATTTTTTTCGGGTAGCATTTTATTCTATTTTATTTTATTCTCTAAATTTTTCCCATTTCCTTTACTTTTAAGTTCATTTTATTACATTGAGGACAATGCAAAACTTAAGTGTGGGGGAGGGAAGAAAATAGGAAAAATTGGTATGATTTTTAAATTTTTAGTTTTAGTAGAATTTTGGGATTCGAGTGACTAGAGTTAGGTTCGCCCTTGATGTTCTAGTTATTTATATATTTTGATTCAATGGTAAGAATGAGGCTATTTGAAATTTTTTTGGAATTTAATCAAGGAAGGAGAGTTATTGATAACTACTGCTAGCACATGTTATAACCCACCTTAAATTGTGAGGATTTAAGCCTTTTTGTATAAAGCATTTCTTATGCTCTATATTTTGTTACGAGTGTGCCGGTGATCATGTTGATTCTAGAACTTGTACGTGTTATGCATTACGGTTAAAATTACTTTCGAGTAATAAAATATATTCAAATGATAAGAGGCAAATTAGGATTTTCACCAAATGGCCTTCCGTTTACAAAAATATTTTTGCTGACCGCATTGGTTAGTTATCCTTAGTATTTGAAACCCATTTGTTAGCGTTAATCTTTTACGCTAGATACCCTTAGTTACACCTTCTGAGCCTTATCTTTTCTTTTGATTAAATCCAGAAAAATACAAAAAGATTTTACACCTTACACCTTAGCCTTACCCGAATCAAGTTCAATTGAAGTTCGAAACTAGTTATTTTTTTTTTTTTTGATGATTACATGTTTACCACACTTTGTATGTGTATATGTTGTTTCATTGAAGAAGGAGGTCGCTACTCTTATTTGTATTTTTTGTAGCGTGTGCTCATCCAAAGTGTGGGGGTGACGAGATAGAAGTTGAAAGAAAAAAAAAAGTGATAACCAATATGTTATATTATTATGAAGATGAAGGAAGATGAAGTATGTTTGAGATATAGATTAGCCAATGTGCTAAGACGAGATATATATATATATATATATATATATATATATTATATATATATATATATATATATATATATATATATATATATATATATATATATATATATATATATATATATATATATATATATATATATATTTGGTGATTGATTGATAAGAAAGGAGTTAGTATGAGATGCGGAAGAATGACAATCGAAGAAGTTTGGTGGAGTGATCATTTGAGGTATAAAGAGTTTGGAACGGAATTTGGACTTGATTCTTATTTATTCATTTTTATTTTGTAGAAACCAATCACAAATAATCCCCATGTCTTATCCTTACCTTTACCAATTACTTGATTCGTTGTTAGCTTTCGAGCATCCGAATTTAGTGATGGCTTTGTCTAGATATGAAGTGCATGGATGTTCTAGTGACCATCCGGGTTTTTGAATAGTTGAAAAACGTTGCTAGCGAGCTAGTGCGTGTTTTGGTGACCATCCGTTATGCAAATAACGTCGTTAGCGAACCAAGGGTACAATCTAGTGACCATCCGTTGCTTGGCTAGTCAAGAATTCGTTGTTAGCGAGCTATTACATTCTTGTATTAAATATTTGCACAATAGCTAGGTAACCGTAACCTTTAACCTTAAACCCAAATAAAAGACCTCTTTGATGTTTTATTTTGTTGTTTTGATACTCGTACAAGCTTATGGTAAGAAACGTGAATCATGTCTGAGCAATTGAGTGATATGCCATTCAATTTACCCTTGAGTGTTGAGTGAATTTAAAAATCCTATGAGAGGAGCTTAGTTATGTTATCAAGCTCAAATTAACTTGTTTATGTTTCAAGAATTTTTCACACCTAAAAGTGAAAATGACAATTGTTCCATTGGGATAGTTGTTGGATTTTTAAAATCATAATGAAGTAGCCATTGAGTTCAGTTTTCTTAAAGCTAGACTTGCTCGAGGGCGAGCAAAACTCAAGTGTGGGGGATTTGATAACGCTCAAAATGAACATGTTTTTAGTCACGTTATCGTTAGATTTGTGCATCATATTTGGTTATATTTGTGTATATTTGTTACTAAATGATGAAAAGTGTATATGCAAGTAAATATAGCCAAGTACAGGGAAAGATGATAAAAAGATGAAGAAATGAAGAAATTAATGCACATTTGAAGAATCACGAGAAAGAAACGAGAAAAGAACCACACAAGAATTCAAGGATTTGATAAAATCAAGATTTCTATGTTTATATATCAAGAAAAGATCAAGTTCTATGGAAAGAAATAGTGGTACAACAAAGGATCAAGCACGTAACGAGAAAAGGAAGAAAAAATAAAAGTATGCATGGCAGAATGGCCCATCCGATCGGATGGTGCCCGCATCCAATTCGGATGGGAGAAAAGTAATTTACCGAGAGATCTAACCGATCGGTTGGACCTCAATACCGATCGGTTGGAGGAGACTGAAGTTACAAAAACGCATTTAATGACGAATTTAAGCCCTATAATCATGGTGGCTTATCATTTCTTGGTTATTTTCTGATTAAGGACGTTTTTGCTTAAGGGAAAAGGGTTCCTTCACTTATTTAAAGAACCCTTGGCTAGTTTACAAATGTGACAACCCAAAAACCTAGTAAGGCTTACACCAAGTCTTGCTAAACTTATTATCATTGCCCGAAAGCTTGTAGTTGCTGTGAGAACGTCCAGGGAATCTTGAGTTCAAGTCTCAAGAGTTGAGTCCAAGTGTGGAGTTGTTTACGTGTGATCATAGGCGATTGGAGGAGAGTGGTTGCTATAGTTCCACAATTCTAGTTCTTGTAATTTCACAACTAGGTATTTCTTGTTTGAGTTATTATGAACTACTTTTACTTTAAGATGAATGAAAGTATGGTTGATTACTTATGTTTGATTATGATTATTATGGAGTGATTTTGGTTATGCTTGTGTGTATGATGTGATAATTGTTGGAGTATTCTTATTTCATAGTGATGCATGAAATCATATCTTGTTTTATGAGTTTGTTGAAATACAATCTAATCTTGCTTAATTGGTTGGTAAAAACAGTTTTAAAGATTAACAAAGGCCGAAAGGATTTTCTTTATGTTTTTATTCCAAAAAGTTAGTGCACAAATTAGTATGGACTATGGTGTGTGACAAGCACCATATTAACTCATTAAAATGGATTTGGAAACGATTTATTACGAGAATAGGCCGAAAGGATTCGTAGGAATTCCTAAGATAAGAAATGCTTTTCAAACGAAAAAGAGTTTAATAGAATTATCGCACTAGTTAACAAAGGCCGAAAGGAATTAACTAGGAGATTGAATTCTTAGAGATAATTTCTCATGATAAAAACCATTGATTGCGAATCACTCATTTTAAGTTGTGCATCATAACAAGTTACACCAAACTTGTTAGATTACTCTATACAATTGTCATGGAATTACACACAAGTATATTTGTTTTTGATTAATTGATTTTTACTTACCTTAGAATTTACACCAAATCGGATTGACAATCCTTTTTGTCAAAACTTATTTTGCAAACCTAAACCCCAATTCCCTTGGGACGATCTCAACTTACCCACCTTTACTACTACGGATGAGTATACTTGCTCGTATGTGTTGATTAGAGAATTGGATAAATTGATTTTATTAATTTTTAAAACTTGCACTACACAAGACACATCACACATTATTTAAACGTGACTGCTAGTTTTTGTTGAAAATTTAGCCACATATGAATTTGGAATGTGTGACAACTGAAAATTAAGTTTGAAGCATTAGTCACGATATGAATTTAAAAGTGATAAATATATGTCACACACTTGAACAGTGTGACCAAATATCATATATGGTCGCACTAAACCATAGGCATACATGATTAAGTGTAACCAAAATTTGATACATATGGTCACGTAAGTTAATATGTGTGTCTAAAGTTTAGTGTGTGTTTGCCTGCCAAATCATAATGTGTATGGTCACATTTAATTGTAGCACAATCATGTGACTATAGGATATACAATAGTCACACCATACCACAAATGTGTATCTAAATTATGTTTATGGCCACATTATAAGGGTATTATATGTGACCAATACATTCAAAATAGTCACACTATGAAATATTCATGTGACTATAGTCAAAAATTTCAAAATCTCAATGTTTTGGCTCCATTGTAAGCATTTATGTTGTCTTTAATCCTAACTAGTTGTTCAACAACCACATTAATTGTACCATATTATATCCATTTTTTTCCTGCATTATATAATACCCCAGTTATCATCCACTCTTTATCATATCAATTGCTTTTCGCCATGGATGCACAAAATGGTTGTCAAATGGTCTGCATTGACTCTTGGGTTGAAAGTGAAAACAAGGCTGGATTGACCTTTTTTGCAAGGCGTCCCCCTTATACGGATTTCATGTGGTATGTTTGTCCAGTGTGCCTTGAATGAAGGGGAACCCCATCTTATACTTGTAGAGGTGGTGTTGCAAGGGAAAACACAACTACAACAGATAGTAGTGTATATGTAATTGGCTTACATATGAATGCATCTACAAGAGTTGGTGCTTACTTGGGCAGTGGTGATGAAAAAACTAAACCAACTGCAACTCAAACAGCAAGTGGAGTATGCCCAAGTCAAGCACCATGTGAGGAACCTGCTACTCAAAAACCAAGTGAAGAATCTGCAAGTCAAACACCTAATGAAGAACCTCCAACTCATAAACCAAGTGATTCACCTGCTAGTCAATTAACCAAGTGCATCACCTGCAAGAAATGCTATGTTGTCTTTCAGTGAAAATGTAATTTAACTGATATGTTGTATAATTAATATGTTATTAACAATGCAGTATGGTTACTACTTTTTTTTGTATGTGTTGACTTTATAAGTCAAACTAGGTTATTCCAAACACTCCACAATGTGTTTTTCAACTATACATGTTTATCTCATAAGCAGTACTAACTATACATTCTAGCAGTCTTAACTATAACTCTAGTAGTCTTAATTCTATTTCTTGTCCTTAGGTCCTAGATACTTTCCCATCTTCCTGAGCAGTTGATATGCCATGTCATCATAAGTACACTGAAGCTGGAGTCTTTTCTTCCCACACAACATCTGATGTAGAATGTCTTTGTGAAATTTTAAAGGGTAATCCTTTTCTACAAGCATGTAGATCACCAACTCATTTACAGTTAAAGCATGTACTCCACATCCTTGAAAAAGTTTCCATTCTGTAACAGTATTGTGCTTTAGTCTTCTCCAACATTCATCCTCATGATTTGGTTCAAACATTACCTTCAAGTAATTCTAGACTTCTCTATCATAAGCTTGTTCTGGTGTCTTATTACCAAATCTTTCTTTGAGTAATTTCCATAGAGCTATCATATCTTCTCTATCAAAATTATAAACCATGTGAAGAAAGCTTACAAACCTTCTAGAAGAACCATCATGCCTCTTAATATCATAATAAACTGTTTTCCCATGAGATCCAGACTTATAATCAACAATGGGTTGTTTAACACTTAAAGGTTGTGCATCCATGGCTTCTCCTTCAGGTTTTCCTACAGAGATAGCTGCAAGTTCAGTGTGAGCTTGCATTTCTTCTTTAGTAACAGCTTGCTCACTCGTCTTCTTTTTACTGCTTTTTCTTTCCAACTGTTCATCTGCTCTCTTTGAACTTGTTTTCTCTTCTTTCTTTTCTTCACTGCCCTTCACCACCTCAGCATTCAAGAAGCTTTCAGTCTTTATCTTGGCAGTTGCATATAATTCTTCAATTCTTTTATCATCCAAGAATTTCAAATCCTTTAGTTTCCAATTGTCCACATTCTTCAAATACCTGCACATGAAAGCTCTTCTTTGTGCTGGAGTGGGTGGCTTGTTCTTCTTAGCTGCATATCTTTGTGCTGCATACAACTTCTTTTTTGCATCAAAAAATTCTTTCAGCATCCTGGCTTTCTCATCTACTGAGTACTGATCTTGCTCTTCTTTAGTTAGTTTCTTAGCAAGCTCATAATCAGCTTCAACCTAAGCCCTTTCCTCATCCCATGAAGCTATTAACTCTGCATTTTTAGCATGTTTTTCTTCTTGTATTCTCTTTTGTTCCAAAATTACCTAATGTTCTGCTTCATACTGTTGTGCGTATTTCTTAGCAACTTCAGCATCAAGTTGCTCTTGCTCTTCTTTTGATAATGGTTTTGCCACAGGCTCTTCAGTAAGAATCCCTTTACCTTTGCCTTGTACCTATGGAGTTGATTGTTTATCTTTTGGATTTGATGATGGCTCTTGTATCACAACACCTTTGGTTACTGGTTTTGATGTCTTCATCTCAGCAAGTACACTAACAGCAGTTGCAAAAACCTCTGGTGTAGCAGTACTAGCTTTTGTAATACCAGCTGTAACTGGCTCACTAGCAGCAATAACTGGACCACTAGCAGCACTAATACCCTGATCAGTAGCACTATCAGCAGTTGTAACCTTGCCCAAATACCTATCAATCACCACTTGATTCCCTTGGTTATCAGCAACTAAAAATTCCATTGGATCACTCTCTTCACCAATACTTTCACACTCTTTAGCCTCCCCTGAAACTTTGCCTTCATTTCCCCCCCCCCCCCCCCCCCCCCCCCCCCCCCCCCCCCCCCCCCCCCCCCCCCCCCCCCCCCCCCCCCCCCCCCCCCCCCCCCCCCCCCCCCCCCCCCCCCCCCCCCCCCCCCCCCCCCCCCCCCCCCCCCCCCCCCCCCCCCCCCCCCCCCCCCCCCCCCCCCCCCCCCCCCCCCCCCCCCCCCCCCCCCCCCCCCCCCCCCCCCCCCCCCCCCCCCCCCCCCCCCCCCCCCCCCCCCCCCCCCCCCCCCCCCCCCCCCCCCAAAAAAAAAAAAAAAAAAAAAAAAAAAAAAAAAAAAAAAAAAAAAAAAAAAAAAAAAAAAAAAAAAAAAAAAAAAAAAAAAAAAAAAAAAAAAAAAAAAAAAAAAAAAAAAAAAAAAAAAAAAAAAAAAAAAAAAAAAAAAAAAAAAAAAAAAAAAAAAAAAAAAAAAAAAAAAAAAAAAAAAAAAAAAAAAAAAAAAAAAAAAAAAAAAAAAAAAAAAAAAAAAAAAAAAAAAAAAAAAAAAAAAAAAAAAAAATGACTCCACCTTGAGCTTTGATGACTCCATCTTGAGAAGCAGCTGTTGTTTGCAGATCAATAATTTGTGCACATAGCTTGACACAGGTATCCTTTAATTCATTCAAAAGTTGCATACTATCCTCACCACTTCAGCTTGTGTTACCTAGCCTGAGAGGTGGATCATTGGAAAAGTTAAGTTCAGTCTCACCCCTAGGATGAACATCTGAACCCCCCATTGTTTCCATGTGACTGGGTCCTTCACCTGAATCAGTTCCATGAGGACCTGAGTCATTAGAAGTTGTCTTGGTTTGGGTCTTAATGGTGTTACCACTGTCCTGTGCTGCTTCTAAGCTAGAAATAGCAGTGGCAGCCCTTGCCAACATGTCAATCTCCCCACCAGTGACAGCCTCATCTGCAACAGTTGGTATAGAACCACTAGCCTAAGGTAGGTCAGTGTTCTTGGAGTGAATCCAAACGTTTATAGGTCTTTTGTTGTTGTTGATGAGATGTTGCCAAAATTGTGGGTTTTGATGTCTTCATCTCAGAAAGTACACTAACAGCATTGCAAAAACCTCTGGTGTAGCAGTACTAGCTTTTGTAATACCAGCTGTAACTGGCTTACTAGCAGCAATAACTGAACCACTAGCAGCACTAATACCCTGATCAGTAGCACTATCAGCAGTTGTAACCTTGCCCAAATACCTATCAATCACCACTTGATTCCCTTGGTTATCAGCAACTAAATATTCCATTGGATCACTCTCTTCACCAATACTTTCACACTCTTTAGCCTCCCCTGAAACTTTGCCTTCATTCCCTCCCCCTTTGTTTGGGAGCATACTTAGAAGCTTTAGAAGATTTAACCTTGTGTTTGGGAATTCTTGATCCTTTGACTCCTTCTAAATACCTAACCCTTCTCTTCAAAGCCTTTATCTCCCCACCTTGACCTTTGATGACTCCACCTTGAGCTTTGATGACTCCACCTTGAGCTTTGATGACTCCATCTTGAGAAGCAGCTGTTGTTTGCAGATCAATAATTTGTGCACACAGCTTGGCACAGGTATCCTTTAATTCATTCAAAAGTTGCATACTATCCTCACCACTTCAGCTTGTGTTACCTAGCCTGAGAGGTGGATCATTGGAAAAGTTAAGTTCAGTCTCACCCCTAGGATGAACATCTGAACCCCCCATTGTTTCCATGTGACTGGGTCCTTCACCTGAATCAGTTCCATGAGGACCTGAGTCATTAGAAGTTGTCTTGGTTTGGGTCTTAATGGTGTTACCACTGTCCTGTGCTGCTTCTAAGCTAGACATAGCAGTGGCAGCCCTTGCCAACATGTCACTCTCCCCACCAGTGACAGCCTCATCTGCAACAGTTGGTATAGAACCACTAGCCTAAGGTAGGTCAGTGTTCTTGGAGTGAATCCTACGTTTATAGGTCTTTTGTTGTTGTTGATGAGATGTTGCCAAAATTGTGGGTTTTGATGTCTTCATCTCAGAAAGTACACTAACAGCAGTTGCAAAAACCTCTGGTGTAGCAGTACTAGCTTTTGTAATACCAGCTGTAACTGGCTTACTAGCAGCAATAACTGAACCACTAGCAGCACTAATACCCTGATCAGTAGCACTATCAGCAGTTGTAACCTTGCCCAAATACCTATCAATCACCACTTGATTCCCTTGGTTATCAGCAACTAAATATTCCATTGGATCACTCTCTTCACCAATACTTTCACACTCTTTAGCCTCCCCTGAAACTTTGCCTTCATTCCCTCCTCTGCACAGCTTGGCACAGGTATCCTTTATTCATTCAAAAGTTCATACTATCCCACCACTTCCTTGTACAGCCTGGAGTGGTCTTGGAAAGTGTTCGTCTCCCTGGATAAAAACCCCCCTTTTCCATGACTGGTCCTTACCGAACATTCATAACCTAGCTTATGCTTGTTGCTTTGTGTTCCCTGTCTTCTCTTTATCAATACTGAGCCTGCCAATGTCATCTCCCACCAGTGCGCTCTCTGAATGGTTGCACAGCCTAAGTAGTCTTTCTTGTGAACTAGTTTATGTTTTTTTTGTTGATGAATGCCAAATTTGGTTTTGATGTTTCATCTCAGAAAGTACACTAACAGCAGTTGCAAAAACCTCTGTGTAGCAGTACTAGCTTTTGTAATACCAGCTGTAACTGGCTACTCAGCAATAACGAACCACTAGCACACTAATACCCGATCAGTAGCACTATCAGCAGTTGTAACCTTGCCAAATACTATCATCACCACTTGATTCCCTTGGTTATCAGCACTAAATATTCCATTGGATCACTCTCTTCACCATACTTACACTCTTTACCTCCCTGAAACTTGCCTTCATCCTCCCCTTGTTTGGGAGCTACTTAGAGCTTTAGAAGATTTAACCTTGGGTTTGGGAATTCTTGACTTGACTCCTTCAAATCTACCCTTCTCAAAGCTTTATCTCCCTGACATGACTACTTCTTACATACTTCAAACTTGTTTGCAGTCAATAATTTGTGCACACAGCTTGCACAGTATCCTTTAATTCATCAAATTGCATACACTCACACTCAGCTTGTTTACCTAGCTGAGAGGTGGATATTGAAAATAAGTTCGTCTCCCTAGATGACATCTGAACCCCATTGTTTCCAGTGATGGGTCTTCACTGAATCAGTTCCTGAGGACCTGAGTATTAGAAGTTGCTTGTTTTTTTGGTGTTACATGTCTGTGTGTTCTAAGCTGACATAGAGTGGCAGCCCTTGCCAATGTCACTCTCCCCAATGCGCTCCTGCAAATTGTTAGAACACTAGCCAGTAGGTCAGTGTTCTTGAGTGAATCCTACGTTTATAGTCTTTTGTTGTTTTGATGAGTTCAAAATTGTGGTTTGATGTCTTCATCTCAGAAAGTACACTAACAGCATTGCAAAACTCTGGTGTAGCAGTACTAGCTTTTGTAAACCAGCTGTAACTGGCTACTAGCAGCAATACGAACCCTAGCAGCACAATACCCTGATCAGTAGCACTATCAGCAGTTGTAACCTTGCCAATACCTATCATCACCACTTGATTCCCTTGTTATCAGCACTAAATATTCCATTGGATCACTCTCTTCACCAATACTTTCACACTCTTAGCCTCCCTAAACTTGCCTTCTTCCTCCCCCTTTGTTTGGGAGCATACTTAGAAGCTTTAGAAGATTTACCTGGGTTTGGGAATCTTGTCTTTGACTCCTTCTAAATACTAACCTTCTCTTCAAAGCCTTATCTCCCCACCTTGACCTTGATGACTCACCTGAGCTTGATGACTCCACCTTGAGCTTTGATACTCCATCTTGAGAAGCAGCTGTTGTTTGCAGATCAATAATTTGTGCACACAGCTTGGCAAGATCCTTTAATTCATTCAAAGTTGCATACATCCTCACCACTTCAGTTGTGTTACTAGCCTGAGAGTGGATATTGAAAAGTTAAGTTCAGTCTCACCCCTAGGATGAACATTGAACCCCCCATTGTTTCCATTGACTGGGTCCTTCACCTGAATCATTCCATGAGGACCTGAGTCATTAGAAGTTGTCTGGTTGGGTCTTAATGGTGTACCACTGTCCTGTGCTGCTTCTAAGCTAGACATAGCAGTGGCAGCCCTTGCCAACATGTCATCTCCCCACCAGTGACAGCCTCATCTGCAACAGTGGTATAGAACCATAGCCTAAGTAGGTCAGTGTTCTTGGAGTGAATCCTACGTTTATAGGTCTTTGTTGTTGTTGATGAGATGTTGCCAAAATGTGGGTTTTGATGTCTTCATCTCAGAAAGTACACTAACAGCATTGCAAAACCTTGGTGTAGCATACTAGCTTTTGTATACCAGCTGTAATGGCTTCTAGCAGCAATAATGAACCACTAGCACACAATACCTGATCAGTAGCACTATCAGCAGTTGTAACCTTGCCCAAATACCTATCAATCACCACTGATTCCTTGGTATCAGCAACAAATTTCCATGGATCACTCTCTTCACCAATACTTTCACACTCTTAGCTCCCCTGAAACTTGCCTTCATTCCCTCCCCTTTTTGGAGCATACTTAGAAGTTTAGAAGATTTACCTTGGGTTGGAATTTGATCCTTTGACTCCTTCAATACCTACCCTCTCTCAAAGCCTTTATCTCCCACCTTGACCTTGTGACTCCATGAGCTTGATGACTCCACCTGACTTGATGACTCCATCTAGAAGCAGCTGTTTTTGCAGATCAATAATTTGTGCACAACTTGCACAGTATCCTTTAATTCATTCAAAGTTCTATACCTCACCACTTCGCTGTGTTACCTAGCCTGAAGTGGATCATTGGAAAAGTTAGTTCAGTCTCACCCCTAGATGAACATCTGAACCCCCATTGTTTCCATGTGATGGTCCTTCACCTGAATCATTCCATGGCCTGAGTATTAAAGTTGTCTTGGTTTGGTCTTAATGGTGTTCACTGTCCTGTGCGCTTCTAAGTAGACAAGCAGTGGCACCCTTGCCAACATGTCACTCCCACAGTGACACCTCATCTCAACAGTTGGTATAGAACCACTACCTAGGTGGTCGTGTTCTTGGAGTGAATCCTACTTTATAGGTCTTTGTTGTTGTTGATGGATTTCCAAAATTGTGGGTTTTGATGTCTTCATCTCAGAAAGTACACTAACAGCAGTTGCAAAAACCTCTGGTGTAGCAGTACTAGCTTTGTAATACCAGCTGTAACTGGCTACTAGCAGCAATAACGAACCACTAGCAGCACTAATACCCTGATCAGTAGCACTATCAGCAGTTGTAACCTTGCCCAAATACCTATCAATCACCACTTGATTCCCTTGGTTACAGCAACTAAATATTCCATTGGATCACCTCTTCACCAATACTTTCACACTCTTTAGCCTCCCCTGAAACTTGCCTTCATTCCCTCCCCTTTGTTTGGGAGCATACTTAAAGCTTTAGAAGATTTAACCTTGGGTTTGGGAATTCTTGATCCTTTGACTCTTCTAAATACCTAACCCTTCTCTTCAAAGCCTTTATCTCCCCACCTTGACCTTTGATGACTCCACCTGAGCTTTGGATCCTGACTAACTCCATCTTGAGAAGCATGTTGTTTGCAGATCAATAATTTGTGCACACAGCTTGCACAGTATCCTTTAATTCATTCAAAAGTTGCATACTATCCTCACCACTTCAGCTTGTGTTACCTAGCCTGAGAGGTGGATCATTGGAAAAGTTAAGTTCGTCTCACCCTAGGATGAACATCTGAACCCCCCATTGTTTCCATGTGACTGGGTCCTTCACCTGAATCAGTTCCATGAGGACCTGAGTCATTAGAAGTTGTCTTGGTTGGGTCTTAATGGTGTTACCATGTCCTGTGCTGCTTCTAAGCTAGACATAGCAGTGGCAGCCCTTGCCAACATGTCACTCTCCCCACCAGTGACAGCCTCATCTGCAACAGTTGGTATAGAACCACTAGCCTAAGGTAGGTCAGTGTTCTTGGAGTGAATCCTACGTTTATAGGTCTTTTGTTGTTGTTGATGAGATGTTTCCAAATTGTGGGTTTTGATGTCTTCATCTCAGAAAGTACACTAACAGCAGTTGCAAAAACCTCTGGTGTAGCAGTACTAGCTTTTGTAATACCAGCTGTACTGGCTCACTAGCAGCAATAACCGAACCACTAGCAGCACTAATACCCTGATCAGTAGCACTATCAGCAGTTGTAACCTTGCCCAAATACCTATCAATCACCACTTGATTCCCTTGGTTATCAGCAACTAAATATTCCATTGGATCACTCTCTTCACCAATACTTTCACACTCTTTAGCCTCCCCTGAAACTTTGCCTTCATTCCCTCCCCCCTTTGTTTGGGAGCATACTTAGAAGCTTTAGAAGATTTAACCTTGGGTTTGGGAATTCTTATCCTTTGACTCCTTCTAAATACCTAACCCTTCTCTTCAAAGCCTTTATCTCCCCACCTTGACCTTTGATGACTCCACCTTGAGCTTTGATGACTCCACTGAGCTTTGATGACTCCATCTTGAAAGCAGCTGTTGTTTGCAGATCAATAATTTGTGCACACAGCTTGGCACAGGTTATCCTTTAATTCATTCAAAAGTTGCATACTATCCTCACCACTTCAGCTTGTGTTACCTAGCCTGAGAGGTGGATCATTGGAAAAGTTAAGTTCAGTCTCACCCCTAGGATGAACATCTGAACCCCCCATTGTTTCCATGTGACTGGGTCCTTCACCTGAATCAGTTCCATGAGGACCTGAGTCATTAGAAGTTGTCTTGGTTCGGGTCTTAATGGTGTTACCACTGTCCTGTGCTGCTTCTAAGCTAGACATAGAGTGGCAGCCCTTGCCAACATGTCACTCTCCCCACCAGTGACAGCCTCATCTGCAACAGTTGGTATAGAACCACTAGCCTAAGGTAGGTCAGTGTTCTTGGAGTGAATCCTACGTTTATAGGTCTTTTGTTGTTGTTGATGAGATGTTGCCAAAATTGTGGGTTTTGATGTCTTCATCTCAGAAAGTACACTAACAGCAGTTGCAAAAACCTCTGGTTTAGCAGTACTAGCTTTTGTAATACAGCTGTAACTGGCTCACTAGCAGCAATAACTGAACCACTAGCAGCACTAATACCCTGATCAGTAGCACTATCAGCAGTTGTAACCTTGCCCAAATACCTATCAATCACCACTTGATTCCCTTGGTTATCAGCAACTAAATATTCCATTGGATCACTCTCTTCACCAATACTTTCACACTCTTTAGCCTCCCCTGAAACTTGCCTTCATTCCTCCCCCCTTTGTTTGGGAGCATACTTAGAAGCTTTAGAAGATTTAACCTTGGGTTTGGGAATTCTTGATCCTTTGACTCCTTCTAAATACCTAACCCTTCTCTTCAAAGCCTTTATCTCCCACCTTGACCTTTGATGACTCCACTTGAGCTTTGATGACTCCACCTTGAGCTTTGATGACTCCATCTTGAGAAGCAGTGTTGTTTGCAGATCAATAATTTGTGCACACAGCTTGGCACAAGTATCCTTTAATTCATTCAAAAGTTGCATACTATCCTCACCACTTCAGCTTGTGTTACCTAGCCTGAGAGGTGGATCATTGGAAAGTTAAGTTCAGTCTCACCCCTAGGATGAACATCTGAACCCCCCATTGTTTCCATGTGACTGGGTCCTTCACCTGAATCAGTTTCCATGAGGAGCTGAGTCATTAGAAGTTGTCTTGGTTCGGGTCTTAATGGTGTTACCACTGTCCTGTGCTGCTTCTAAGCTAGACATAGCAGTGGCAGCCCTTGCCAACATGTCACTCTCCCCACCAGTGACAGCCTCATCTGCAACAGTTGGTATAGAACCACTAGCCTAAGGTAGGTCAGTGTTCTTGGAGTGAATCCTACGTTTATAGGTCTTTTGTTGTTGTTGATGAGATGTTTCCAAAATTGTGGGTTTTGATGTCTTCATCTCAGAAAGTACACTAACAGCAGTTGCAAAAACCTCTGGTGTAGCAGTACTAGCTTTTGTAATACCAGCTGTAACTGGCTCACTAGCAGCAATAACCGAACCACTAGCAGCACTAATACCCTGATCAGTAGCACTATCAGCAGTTGTAACCTTGCCCAAATACCTATCAATCACCACTTGATTCCCTTGGTTATCAGCAACTAAATATTCCATTGGATCACTCTCTTCACCAATACTTTCACACTCTTTAGCCTCCCCTGAAACATTGCCTTCATTCCCTCCCCCTTTGTTTGGGAGCATACTTAGAAGCTTTAGAAGATTTAACCTTGGGTTTGGGAATTCTTGATCCTTTGACTCCTTCTAAATACCTAACCCTTCTCTTCAAAGCCTTTATCTCCCCACCTTGACCTTTGATGACTCCACCTTGAGCTTTGATGACTCCACCTTGAGCTTTGATGACTCCATCTTGAGAAGCAGCTGTTGTTTGCAGATCAATAATTTGTGCACACAGCTTGGCATAGGTATCCTTTAATTCATTCAAAAGTTGCATACTATCCTCACCACTTCAGCTTGTGTTACCTAGCCTGAGAGGTGGATCATTGAAAAGTTAAGTTCAGTCTCACCCCTAGGATGAACATCTGAACCCCCCATTGTTTCCATATGACTGGGTCCTTCACCTGAATCAGTTCCATGAGGACCTGAGTCATTAGAAGTTGTCTTGGTTTGGGTCTTAATGGTGTTACCACTGTCCTGTGCTGCTTCTAAGCTAGACATAGCAGTGGCAGCCCTTGCCAACATGTCACTCTCCCCACCAGTGACAGCCTCATCTGCAACAGTTGGTATAGAACCACTAGCCTAAGGTAGGTCAGTGTTCTTGGAGTGAATCCTACGTTATAGGTCTTTTGTTGTTGTTGATGAGATGTTGCCAAAATTGTGGGTTTTGATGTCTTCATCTCAGAAAGTACACTAACAGCAGTTGCAAAAACCTCTGGTGTAGCAGTACTAGCTTTGTAATACCAGCTGTAACTGGCTTACTAGCAGCAATAACTGAACCACTAGCAGCACTAATACCCTGATCAGTAGCACTATCAGCAGTTGTAACCTTGCCCAAATACCTATCAATCACCACTTGATTCCCTTGGTTATCAGCAACTAAATATTTCCATTGGATCACTCTCTTCACCAATACTTTCACACTCTTTAGCCTCCCCTGAAACTTTGCCTTCATTCCCTCCCCCTTTTTTTGGGAGCATACTTAGAAGCTTTAGAAGATTTAACCTTGGGTTTGGGAATTTTTGATCCTTTGACTCCTTCTAAATACCTAACCCTTCTCTTCAAAGCCTTTATCTCCCCACCTTGACCTTTGATGACTCCACCTTGAGCTTTGATGACTCCACCTTGAGCTTTGATGACTCCATCTTGAGAAGCAGCTGTTGTTTGCAGATCAATAATTTGTGCACACAGCTTGGCACAGGTATCCTTTAATTCATTCAAAAGTTGCATACTATCCTCACCACTTCAGCTTGTGTTACCTAGCCTGAGAGGTGGATCATTGGAAAAGTTAAGTTCAGTCTCACCCCTAGGATGAACAATCTGAACCCCCCATTGTTTCCATGTGACTGGGTCCTTCACCTGAATCAGTTCCATGAGGACTGAGTCATTAGAAGTTGTCTTGGTTCGGGTCTTAATGGTGTTACCACTGTCCTGTGCTGCTTCTAAGCTAGACATAGCAGTGGCAGCCCTTGCCAACATGTCACTCTCCCCACCAGTGACAGCCTCATCTGCAAAGTTGGTATAGAACCACTAGCCTAAGGTAGGTCAGTGTTCTTGGAGTGAATCCTACGTTTATAGGTCTTTTGTTGTTGTTGATGAGATGTTTCCAAAATTGTGGGTTTTGATGTCTTCATCTCAGAAAGTACACTAACAGCAGTTGCAAAAACCTCTGGTGTAGCAGTACTAGCTTTTGTAATACCAGCTGTAACTGGCTCACTAGCAGCAATAACGAACCACTAGCAGCACTAATACCCTGATCAGTAGCACTATCAGCAGTTGTAACCTTGCCCAAATACCTATCAATCACCACTTGATTCCCTTGGTTATCAGCAACTAAATATTCCATTGGATCACTCTCTTCACCAATACTTTCACACTCTTTAGCCTCCCCTGAAACTTGCCTTCATTCCCTACCCCCTTTGTTTGGGAGCATACTTAGAAGCTTTAGAAGATTTAACCTTGGGTTTGGGAATTCTTGATCCTTTGACATCTTCTAAATACCTAACCCTTCTCTTCAAAGCCTTTATCTCCCCACCTTGACCTTTGATGACTCCACCTTGAGCTTTGATGACTCCATCTTGAGAAGCAGTTGTTGTTTGCAGATCAATAATTTGTGCACACAGCTTGGCACAGGTATCCTTTAATTCATTCAAAAGTTGCATACTATCCTCACCACTTCAGCTTGTGTTACCTAGCCTGAGAGGTGGATCATTGGAAAAGTTAAGTTCAGTCTCACCCCTAGGATGAACATCTGAACCCCCCATTGTTTCCATGTGACTGGGTCCTTCACCTGAATCAGTTCCATGAGGAGCTGAGTCATTAGAAGTTGTCTTGGTTCGGGTCTTAATGGTGTTACCACTGTCCTGTGCTGCTTCTAAGCTAGACATAGCAGTGGCAGCCCTTGCCAACATGTCACTCTCCCCACCAGTGACAGCCTCATCTGCAACAGTTGGTATAGAACCACTGCCTAAGGTAGGTCAGTGTTCTTGGAGTGAATCCTACGTTTATAGGTCTTTTGTTGTTGTTGATGAGATGTTTCCAAAATTGTGGGTTTTGATGTCTTCATCTCAGAAAGTACACTAACAGCAGTTGCAAAAACCTCTGGTGTAGCAGTACTAGCTTTTGTAATACCAGCTGTAACTGGCTCACTAGCAGCAATAACCGAACCACTAGCAGCACTAATACCCTGATCAGTAGCACTATCAGCAGTTGTAACCTTGCCCAAATACCTATCAATCACCACTTGATTCCCTTGGTTATCAGCAACTAAATATTCCATTGGATCACTTCTTCACCAATACTTTCACACTCTTTAGCCTCCCCTGAAACTTTGCCTTCATTCCCTCCCCCTTTGTTTGGGAGCATACTTAGAAGCTTTAGAAGATTTAACCTTGGGTTTGGGAATTCTTGATCCTTTGACTCCTTCTAAATACCTAACCCTTCTCTTCAAAGACTTTATCTCCCCACCTTGACCTTTGATGACTCCACCTTGAGCTTTGATGACTCCATCTTGAGAAGCAGTGTTGTTTGCAGATCAATAATTTGTGCACACAGCTTGGCACAGTATCCTTTAATTCATTCAAAAGTTGCATACTATCCTCACCACTTCAGCTTGTGTTACCTAGCCTGAGAGGTGGATCATTGGAAAAGTTAAGTTCAGTCTCACCCCTAGGATGAACATCTGAACCCCCATTGTTTCCATGTGACTGGGTCCTTCACCTGAATCAGTTCCATGAGGACCTGAGTCATTAGAAGTTGTCTTGGTTTGGGTCTTAATGGTGTTACCACTGTCCTGTGCTGCTTCTAAGCTAGACATAGCAGTGGCAGCCCTTGCCAACATGTCACTCTCCCCACCAGTGACAGCCTCATCTGCAACAGTTGGTATAGAACCACTAGCCTAAGGTAGGTCAGTGTTCTTGGAGTGAATCCTACGTTTATAGGTCTTTTGTTGTTGTTGATGAGATGTTGCCAAAATTGTGGGTTTTGATGTCTTCATCTCAGAAAGTACACTAACAGCAGTTGCAAAAACCTCTGGTGTAGCAGTACTAGCTTTTGTAATACCAGCTTGTAACTGGCTTACTAGCAGCAATAACTGAACCACTAGCAGCACTAATACCCTGATCAGTAGCACTATCAGCAGTTGTAAACCTTGCCCAAATACCTATCAATCACCACTTGATTCCCTTGGTTATCAGCAACTAAATATTCCATTGGATCACTCTCTTCACCAATACTTTCACACTCTTTAGCCTCCCCTGAAACTTTGCCTTCATTCCCTCCCCCTTTTTTGGGAGCATACTTAGAAGCTTTAGAAGATTTAACCTTGGGTTTGGGAATTTTTGATCCTTTGACTCCTTCTAAATACCTAACCCTTCTCTTCAAAGCCTTTATCTCCCCACCTTGACCTTTGATGACTCCACCTTGAGCTTTGATGACTCCACCTTGAGCTTTGATGATCCATCTTGAGAAGCAGCTGTTGTTTTGCAGATCAATAATTTGTTCACACAGCTTGGCACAGGTATCCTTTAATTCATTCAAAGTTGCATACTATCCTCACCACTTCAGCTTGTGTTACCTAGCCTGAGAGGTGGATCATTGGAAAAGTTAAGTTCCGTCTCACCCCTAGGATGAACATCTGAACCCCCCATTGTTTCCATGTGACTGGGTCCTTCACCTGAATCAGTTCCATGAGGACCTGAGTCATTAGAAGTTGTCTTGGTTCGGGTCTTAATGGTGTTACCACTGTCCTGTGCTGCTTCTAAGCTAGACATAGTAGTGGCAAGCCCTTGCCAACATGTCACTCTCCCCACCAGTGACAGCCTCATCTGCAACAGTTGGTATAGAACCACTAGCTAAGGTAGGTCAGTGTTCTTGGAGTGAATCCTACGTTTATAGGTCTTTTGTTGTTGTTGATGAGATGTTTCCAAAATTTGTGGGTTTTGATGTCTTCATCTCAGAAAGTACACTAACAGCAGTTGCAAAAACCTCTGGTGTAGCAGTACTAGCTTTTGTAATACCAGCTGTATCTGGCTCACTAGCAGCAATAACCGAACCACTAGCAGCACTAATACCCTGATCAGTAGCACTATCAGCAGTTGTAACCTTGCCCAAATACCTATCAATCACCACTTGATTCCCTTGGTTATCAGCAACTAAATATTCCATTGGATCACTCTCTTCACCAATACTTTCACACTCTTTAGCCTCCCTGAAACTTTGCCTTCATTCCCTCCCCCCCTTTGTTTGGGAGCATACTTAGAAGCTTTAGAAGATTTAACCTTGGGTTTGGGAATTCTTTATCCTTTGACTCCTTCTAAATACCTAACCCTTCCCCTTCAAAGCCTTTATCTCCCCACCTTGACCTTTGATGACTCCAACCTTGAGCTTTGATGACTCCACCTTGACTTTGATGACTCCATCTTGAGAAGCAGCTGTTGTTTGCAGATCAATAATTTGTGCACACAGCTTGGCACAGGTATCCTTTAATTCATTCAAAAGTTGCATACTATCCTCACCACTTCACTTGTGTTACCTAGCCTGAGAGGTGGATCATTGGAAAAGTTAAGTTCAGTCTCACCCTAGGATGAACATCTGAACCCCCATTGTTTCCATGTGACTGGGTCCTTCACCTGAATCAGTTCCATGAGGACCTGAGTCATTAGAAGTTGTCTTGGTTCGGGTCTTAATGGTGTTACCACTGTCCTGTGTGCTTCTAAGCTAGACATAGTAGTGGCAGCCCTTGCCAACATGTCACTCTCCCCACCAGTGACAGCCTCATCTGCAACAGTTGGTATAGAACCACTAGCCTAAGGTAGGTCAGTGTTCTTGGAGTGAATCCTACGTTTATAGGTCTTTGTTGTTGTTGATGAGATGTTGCCAAAATTGTGGGTTTTGATGTCTTCATCTCAGAAAGTACACTAACAGCAGTTGCAAAAACCTCTGGTTTAGCAGTACTAGCTTTTGTAATACTAGCTGTAATTGGCTCACTAGCAGCAATAACTGAACCACTAGCAGCACTAATACCCTGATCAGTAGCACTATCAGCAGTTGTAACCTTGCCCAAATACCTATCAATCACCACTTGATTCCCTTGGTTATCAGCAACTAAATATTCCATTGGATCACTCTCTTCACCAATACTTTCACACTCTTTAGCCTCCCCTGAAACTTTGCCTTCATTCCTTCCCCCCTTTGTTTGGGAGCATACTTAGAAGCTTTAGAAGATTTAACCTTGGGTTTGGGAATTCTTGATCCTTTGACTCCTTCTAAATACCTAACCCTTCTCTTCAAAGCCTTTATCTCCCCACCTTGACCTTTGATGACTCCACCTTGAGCTTTGATGACTCCACCTTGAGCTTTGATGACTCCATCTTGAGAAGCAGCTGTTGTTTGCAGATCAATAATTTGTGCACACAGCTTGGCACAGGTATCCTTTAATTCATTCAAAAGTTGCATACTGTCCTCACCACTTCAGCTTGTGTTACCTAGCCTGAGAGGTGGATCATTGGAAAAGTTAAGTTCAGTCTCACCCCTAGGATGAACATCTGAACCCCCCATTGTTTCCATGTGACTGGGTCCTTCACCTGAATCAGTTCCATGAGGACCTGAGTCATTAGAAGTTGTCTTGGTTCGGGTCTTAATGGTGTTACCATTGTCCTGTGCTGCTTCTAAGCTAGACATAGTAGTGGCAGCCCTTGCCAACATGGCACTCTCCCCACCAGTGACAGCCTCATCTGCAACAGTTGGTATAGAACCACTAACCTAAGGTAGGTCAGTGTTCTTGGTGTGAGTTCTACATTTATAGGTCTTTTGTTGTTGTTGATGAGATGTTGCCAAAATTGTGGGTGTGTGATGGGTACCAGCTGGGATTGCTGAACCTTCACCCATTTGGGTTTAGGCTAGTGCCACCATTGTTGGAAACAAAGGTGTCACTATCCCTGAAAAATCTTTTCCATCCCTCCTCATATTAGCAAAAACCTTTTTGGTAAGGCAGGGAGTGGAATAAACTCTTTTGTGACTTATCTTATTTTCAAATTGGTTGTCCAAAAAGAGTTGCAAAAACCTTGGATATAGAAAATATTTACCTGCAGAATCCAAGTTCTTAACCATACTATCAAAAATTAATTTAGAAAAATTAAATCTTTGTTTATTTTCAGCCAAACAAATTATAGCAGAAGCTAAATTACTGCTAAATTCATTCCACGCAGTGGTCTTTGGACTTAGACACACTAAGACAGTATGAATTAAGAATTTCCACTGAGGAGAAAAATTACCTTTATAAAACTTTAAAGCATCTGTTTTTCTCTCATAGCCCATTAGTGAAAGTTTTTCAAAGATTGTAGTATTTGGAAGATTCTCAACTCCGTTAGCATCATCTAGGAGAAGTTCTCTTCGAATAGACGCCTCTGTAATGACAATCCTCTGCCCATATACAAGGGCATGGATTTGTACTTCCCCATTAATAGTTTTGACCTTAGCCGACGACCAAAACTGGATAATGTTAGAAGTATATGTAGTAGGTTTTACTGTTAATGCAAACTTAATATAGCTTGCATTAAGGAAATCAATTATCTCAGTAAAATCTACAGACTCATTGGTTTTTTTTTTTAAAAAGGAAACATTATTATGAGGTTCGGAAAAAGTTAGGTTCAACATTATGATTTGATTTGGGGGTTTTGCATATGACTATTAAAATTCGTTTAGGCCGTGGAAGAGAGAGAGTAATGTGTGTGTGAATATGATTGTGTGCCACAATTGGGGGTTTACACCCTTTAAGTAAAAAGTGACACAAATGTACCTTGCACTCCCAAATAGTACGAACGGATACCCAGCAGTACAAAGTTTACGCTAGCAGTACAATTTTTTGCCTAGCAGTACAAACTTTGTGCAAAAACTTTTTCTCAACAGTATGAACTCAATTTTCTTTTAAAACCATACTCCACTCATACATTTGGAAGGGGTTAAGTGTAAAGGAAGACACTTAATTAGTTTTGGTGATATTGTTGTTCTTGCATTACAACACAGTTTACTGTTTCAGTGTTAATAGTCTTCTAAGTATACAAGAAACCAAACACCCCTTTAACATCAGAGAAAACATAAATATCATAAACTAATAATAATAACTGCATTCAAATATCATAAACTTGTATGAATTGGAAAAGTTAGGTAGTATATAAACTAAGTCAAAATAAGTTTACATTTACATAGTCAAAATATATAAACAAAAGAAACATTAAGAAATAAATAAACTATCTTCAATACTTTTGTAAACACCAACTATTTTCTCTCTTGTTTCTTCTGTTACTTTGTTCCTATCATCTACTTTCTTCTGATGCTCCAAAATGATCTTTAAATCTTCCTTGTTCTTTTCTTCCAACCTCTTTATACGGCTGTTGTAAAGTTCTATCAATGTTTTTTCAGTACCATACTGGCCAGAATTGCATTTATCCCAAATTTTTTGGGATATGTTAAAATTTTTCTTTAACTTTTCAGGGATTGGTGGAGGAAAATCATCCCTTGGGCGTTTGTTTTTGTTTGAAACAGGAGTTGAAGAGGATTCAGCCATTGAAATTTGAAATATAATATCTAATGAACATATCAAAGGAGTTGTATATGAACGGTTGATTATGAACGGTTTTGCAGTCGATAGGTATAAATAGGCTGGAGAGGTATATGAATGGTTCCCAATACTTTAGACGGGAAGAGGGACCATGGAAATGCGTCAAAAGTAAACAGATGGATAATATTGGTCCGATTTGGTTTGTGTTTGGTTTGGATTGACTAGTGTAGTTGATTTGGAAGTGTGTTTGGTGTTGGATTTACTAATTGACTTGTTGATTAGGGTAATTGATATTTTCTATATTAACGATATTTTCTATATTAATGATATTAAATCTGATTAGGGTTTGACTCGACAAAATGAAACCGAGGGAATGTTTGGAATGATTCGGGATCGGGTTCATTATTATTGACCCGAGGGAAGTGTGTGCGTTAAGGGTGTTAACCATTGGAAGTGTGTGCGTTAACGCACTTGCGTTAACCCCTTAACGCCACGTTAAGGTGAGCTATAATTAAAAAAAAATAAATAAATAAAATCATTTCTACCTCCTCTAGAGTACTATGTATCCGTTGTGTCTAAATTTTTTTTTACAAAACACCCCCTTGTTTTCTAAGCGGGATAATCAAATTCAAATTCAAAATTCAACTACAAGCGGGATAATTTAATTTCAAATTCAAATTTCAGGGTGCCTATATATACAACACCACCAGAGTATTATTATCACACACACAAGTCACACACAACTCACACACAACTCACACACAGATTCTCAACAATGTCTCGCAAAGATTTCTCCCAACAATTCAAAACTCACCGTGACTTCTCCCAATAATTTCCAACTCACCGTGACTTCTCCCAACAATTTCTAGAACAACACGACTTTGCCCAGCAATTTCCAAATGAACTGGTGAACACTCCACTGGAAGATATCTTTTCGGTGTTCAGACCGGAAAATGAACCGGCCAACAATCCACCAGCTATGGAAGAACAACCAAATCCACCGGTTGTGGAACAACCAGCAAATCCGTTTGGACTGAGTGAGGATGAACTCCGACTTCTGGAGCAAGATGAGGAAGTGAGGAGAGAAATAGAACAACGCGAACTAGAAGAGGAAGATGCTCGTATGGAGCAGGAGAGAAATTGGTTTGATATTATGGAAGGAAAGAATTATGATGGTTGTCAGGATCCCGATCCTGATCTTAGGATCTTACGATTTTACGATACTGCAAAGCAAAAACGATCTGGATCATACAAAGGATCTTTAAAATCTTAAGATCTTATAGGATCCCGATCTTTACCATAGGATCTCAAGAACTAATACGATCCGATCTTACTTTTCTCGAACCACAAACTAAAAAAGTATGGAATGTATTTTGTAGAATTAAAAAAAAAACAAACAACAACATGTTAATATTCTTAAAAATTTCATAATCATAATTTAAGACAACATTTCTATGAAATATTTACATAATTTGTGTTTGTGATATATATTAATTTATAGATTTGTATAATATTACAAAAACTATTAACAAAATGACATGATAGTAGGATCTTAAGATCCCGATCCGTTCATACAATCTCGATCTTGCAAAGACGAAATCGATCCTAAGTAGGATCCCGATTTTGAAAACCTTGTGAGACATTTGGGATAAAAACGGAACACACGAGGGCTATTGGACTATTCGATACATGCTACCCGTAGACTAACATATTTGGATTTATTTGACAATTCGTTTGGTTATTGTTTGAGTTACGGATTGGTTTAGCGTTCACGGTTTAGGGTTTAGGGTTTGTATAAATACTCGTTATATTATAAATTACTCAGGAAATTGATTTTCAATAAAGTCTTTTGACTTTGAAACGTTCGCTAAATGAAAGAGTCATGGTGAAATTTTGTTATTTCCAAAGATTAATTTTGTCGTAAGTCCAAACTTGTTTTAAATCATAAAACAAGTATATATACCTTGTACTAAAAAAATAGGATTATGGGAAAATACCGACGATTATCGATCGACTCATCTTATTTGATATGTTTGTTGTTATTTATCTCTTTGACTTCTTTTCGTCATCTCGTCTCGACTCGAGTTATCGTCAATACTCTTCTCGACTATTCGGTTATTCATTTTTTTGGAGTGAGTACTCATGAGTCCGTGTTCTCTACCGTTACACGAATGATGATACCAAATCCTTTTAAAAGGCTAAAACGATATTATTTTTGGAAATGAGAATGATTAACTTTTGAAAACTCTTGCGCATTTGATTTTTTTTGGTGAATATCGTGCCGAGTACGTTGCGTTAAATCGTTTGATACGATATTCATTTTCTTTAACTTTTACAAAATTTGAATATATTAGAGTATTTTCTTTTGTTTTGTCGGTGGATTTTAGTGTGACTTAATCTTAATACCGCCAATTTTGTCCATATAATATTCAATTACAGATAACCGATACCCGCGGGGAAACCCAAAAAACCGATGGATAATATTAATCGGGTATCCAGTGGGATATGGGGCGGGTACGGGTATATTATAAACGGGTTCGGGTATGGGTACACTAAAACCCGCCCCGAACCCGAACCGTTGCCATCCCTAGTTACCGGCTATAGCCGGTTTTAACCGCCACGTCAGCACCATTAGCCTTTTTATTATTATTATTATTATTTTTTCTTCTTTTACAAATCATGCCACATCATTTATAGTTAAACCAAACCACAAATTCAATAGTCAACCGGCAATTAATCCCTTTACCCGATCATTTGTAAACACACGCAATAATCAATAAACCCTAATCAAAACACACATTCTTCTGGCAAACACAAGCATGCAAACAATGAATCCAAATAACAACAAAGGTATGTTTTTTAATGTTTTCACATATAAGTTGATGATTGATTGTACAATAATTAGTATCAGGCTTTTGATCTATAAATGGTGCTGTTAGTGGTTGTTACCGATTCTAATGTAAAATGGAGCTGTTTTGTATTTTATAATGGTTGTTATGTTATGTCTAATGTATGCTCTATTTTTTTTTGTTTTTCCATACTCTGATTTTCGTATACATAATGGTTGTTATGCTATGTCTAATTAAGTGTTTTGTGTCTGAATATTTTTTGTTGCCTGTTTGTGAGTACACTGAGAGGTCTAAATCAATGAGAGCATTGGAATGTGCCTAGTTTGTGATTGGCCATTAATGAGAGTACCTAGCATACTTGTTTGTGCTTGGCAACCAATAAGGGGTCCAAATGCAGCCTATTAGAGTACACTGAGATGTCCATTGAGACTACAAATACAGGCTTTTGAACTGTTTGTGAGTACCATGAGAGGTCCAATGTTTGTGAGTACACTGAGAGGTCCAATTGAGGCTTCAATTGTAGCCTAGTTGGCCACCAATGTGACTTGAAATGCAGCCTAGTTTGTGCGACATTGCTTCATTGTTTGGGATACCACAAAAGAGGACCAAATATGAGAACACAATGGATTCTTCTGCAATGGTAAACCATCAAAAGATTTTCCTTTGATTGTGATATAGTTTAACATTTGAATCAATAAAATTGATCTAACAGTTGTTATTTGTAGATGTCATACAAATTTCTTCTGATTCAAGCAGTTCAGAATCAAATGATGGTGCTCTCAACATCCTTCCTGGCCTCCTTGCTTGGTATTATCCAGAGCAACATTCTGATGCAAGTACTGATACTTGGGAAGTGGAACCTATCCAAGCCATTGAACCTCCATAGGAACTCCCATCTCAAGCTCCTATCCTGGCTCCCCTTGTGCAAGTTCAAATACCAGTTGAAAAGGCACACAAAAAAGAAATTTACTCAGGATATTGTCTTGGGAATGCCGTGTGGGAAGAATCCTACAGGTTTTGGAGCACCTTCTAGCGGCCATGGGAAAGGAAAGAGGAAGATGGTTTAGGGGTTTAGGATATACATTAACAACTTTTGTGTTTTGTAAATGGTATTTGGTTAAATTCTGACATTTAATTTGGATACTGATTTTCCCTTATGTATGCACTGTATTATGTTTTGAATATTCTCCTTTCTGTATTCCCCAGCAACTTGCTGGTTTTGGTTTTCATTATATGAATAAAAAGTCTTCAATGTTTTATAAAAAAATGGTAGCAATTTGTGTTTTGTAAATGTAATTATTAAGGGTACAATAACTGGTAATTATGTAAGTATTTTGGTTTGTTAAATGGGTAGCAGTTTGTGTTCTTGATGTGATGGTTGCACAGTGTGGTACATTTGCGATTATTAAGATAATGATATATAACATTTGGAGCCAAAATTTTAATTTATTCAAGTTTATGCTTTAATTAACAGGTTCAAAGGAAAAATTTTCAAATAATTCAATTGTTAATTTCAAATTAGAACTTGGTGCCAAAATTTTGATCCAAATTTTTTAAATCACCTAATTACAAGCAGTTACCAAGAATAACGATTCATATTCTTGGTATACCCTCTTTTCTCTCCTTAAAAAAAAGACTGCAAAGAAAACACAAAAATCAAATCTTCTATCACCATTACTCTCCAAGCTAAGCCAGAATCATTTTCTTTTACCCTTTGTTGCTCAAGCGTCATGGAAATTTAACCACTTGTTGATAATAATCCATTGGTTCCTGCTGATGATATTGAACTTGATGATAACTACTTAGGATATGAATCCGAAAAGTATTCAGATGATGAAGATAGAGATGCGCCTGGAACCAATCAACCAGAAACGATACTAGCTAAGAGGGGCATAACCAGGCTAAAAAAGTTTCGCCTGAAGTATGGCCAACCTGGTGGAATAAAGCTCAAGATAACCTTCGATGCATTTAGTAGGGTATCAGGGGAACACAGAGCACTATTTTCAAGTTTTTTAGGAGATCTAGTTCGTGAGCAAATAGGTTTGAAGATTCTTTCCTGGAAGAAGGTGAATAAAGAATCAAGAGATAAACTATGGGCTGAAATGACGGTACATATATACTATTTTGTAACCCAGTACTACATAAGTTTATATATGCAGTTACATTATATGCGACTAATTAACAACATTATGTTAATCTTTGCAGAAATTTTTTTATGTTGACGTGACATTCAGAAAATTGATAATGACTCGTCTTGGTCAACTGCTATGGAATTTCATAATGAAGCTGAGAGAAAAATGCATTTTGCCCAACCTAAATACACCTTCCAAACTGACTGAAGTCCCGGCCAAGTATAGTGCAATTGTGAATTCAGCAGAGTGGGTCGAGTTTGTAAACTACACGACCACCGATGCATACAAGGTTTTAATTAGTCATCTTTATTTAAGTCTATATGTCATTTCATAATTTTTAGTTTGCAGCATTACCGCATCTAAACGCCTTATGATTTTGTGTTTTTAGGAGAAATATGATAAAGCTAAAATGGCGCGTTCCCAAAATATTTATCAGCATAAAATGGGACGAGGTGGATATGTTTATGTCAAAGAGAAAATGGTAAGATTACATAATGTTTGTTTTACAAATTGAGAGATGATCAGTATGAGAAATGAATCTGTTTACATTGCACAATTTACACATTTGCATTTAATACCCTCATATTTTTGATTATCTTGGTTTAACTGTACATGTGTAAAGATCATCATATTTTCGTTTATCTTGGTTTAACTTTACATGTGTATGCATTTGATGTTTATTAGATCCAAAATAAAGAGATTGAAGCAGATGAAGAACCCCCGCATGATGTAATGTGGTTGAAAGGAAGGGTAAACAAAGACGGCGAATATCCAGATGATGATATTAGATCAGTGGGAGATAAACTTGTAAGTTTGGCTGCAAATTCTATTATTATGCTTATATACTAGCAACCTTAACTGTGTACTAGCAGTAGTAACTTGTATACCAGCAGTATTAACTGCGTACTAACAGCAGTAACTGTGTACTAGCAGTAGTATATTTTTCATTGAAGTTCATGAGCAGCACTAACTCCAGCTGAGCAGCATTGACACAAATATGAGCAGCAGTTACTCTAACAGCATCAAGAAGACTTTTAATCACAACATTTCCTATATTTTTTGTGTCGAAAGAAGCTGATGACCAGATCAAGGAAGGAACCTTGAGTCTTGATAATGACACTGATGCCATGACAGTTGTCTTTGGTAAGGAAAAGGGCGGTTATGCAGGAGGAGTGTGAGGTGGAGTAACATACAAGAAGTATTTTGGCCTACCTAGAAGAAAACAAGAAACCAATGAAAGAATTGAGTTACTTCAAACTCAACTGGATAATGAGAGACGCGAGCGTCAAGTAAAAGATGAATTGGTCAAGAAATTGTCCACCGAGATGACCGAAAAAGATGTCCAGGTCAAGAAATTATCCAGTGAGGTGGAACAAACAAAGGGAATGCTTACTCTACTGATGACACAATTGAATAAACAAGGGATGCATAGAAATTTGGCATCTGATACATTGCCATTAGCCTCAGATGTAAGCCATTTTGTATGTTGTTAACAATTTCATTTTCTAATCCTAACACCACTGCAGGTGACTCCAATGGCCATTGACAATATAGAGAGCAGCGCTAATGAGGTGGACGGCACTCAGCCATGTGATGGTGTAAGTGCTAAAGATGCGAGAATTCAGGAGAAGTCTAATGGCCTTGTAACTTCGGAAAAGGTTACGGAAACAATGGTAAGTAATAAAACATCCGCCTTTGATTTTTGAATTTTACATACATGACTAATGTACCGTGTTTTATCTATACGAGAATTCAGGAGAAGTCCAACAGTATGTATTTCAACATGTTTCTTGTTATTCTTTTGTTTAAATAATGTAACGTGTTTTATATATACGAAAGGCCACACAAACATAAAATTCAACTGGCCATTGGATGATCAATAGTCACACAAAATATACATTTCTTCACTTTAAACAGCATATGGTCACACTTATTAACACTTTTGGCCACTTTTTGCTTAATTGTATGTGACTAAATACCCAAAACAAACATGCTTTGTGTGACTAAATATTACAAAAGGCCACACAAACATAACATTCATGTGGCCATTGGATGATCAATAGTCACACAAAATACACATTTCTTCACTTTAAACAACATATGGTCAAACTTATTAACACTTTTGGCCACTGTTTTTTAAGTTGTGTGTGACTAACTCGAAAAAAACAACACACGTAGTGTGACTAAATCATCACAAACGTCACATTTATTATATATTCATGTGGCCATAGGACGGGAAATAGTCACACATACTGATTAATCCAACAAACCTTGTGCCTAATTTGTCACACATATTCGGGTTTTGGTCACTCTTTTTCAATGAAAACGGCCATAAACTAAACAATGTGACCATATGCTACCTACGGTGGCACGAACTTTCATGACACACACCCAAAAAAATGTGTCTGACTATATGCATATCGTCACACATTTTTGGTGTGACGAAAGCCACTTTCTGTACCAGTGTTGATACAAAAGTTGGGCGTTCCTTGTTTCCGTATCTATTAGATCTTAATGCTTGAGACCTGCGCACTAAGAAAACAAAAAGACACCGTTAGGCTTATCGTGGGATTGTCTCCCACGATTATCCTCCGGCGTGAGAGTAAGTAATCGGTTTTAGGGTTTTGTTGAAGAGTTAGGGTTGTGAATCGTACCTTTAATGAGAGTCGAGAGATTCTATATATACACACGAAATTCTTGTTGGTTTCGTGTTCTTCACTCCTCAGCGTATCCCGCGTAGGTCGGTTGTTTGATACATATCTCATAAATAAGAGATATCCTATATCAAGTCCATAAATAAATTCGGGTTTGGGCCTTCGAGAGCCCAAACCGTTATCGTGATAGGCCATTCGTGATGGTCTTGAGCCCATTCGTGATGGTCTTGAGCCCATTCGTGATGGGCTTGGTGGTGAGTAGCGTCCATTGGTCGGGTTGTGACCCGAATGCGGACTATACGTCATCATGTCCCCCTAGTCTAGTATGCGTAGTGTAACGACTGCGGATGCTAGACTAACAAATGTAGCAAAAAGTATTCTGGGATGCGTAGCGGAGAAGTTTCAAGTATTTCCCGCCTAAAAAAAAGCAAATTAAACTAGTCCAAGTACATCCGTATCTCCTTCGTAAATCGTGAGGGGTGGGTGAAAAAGTGCTTCACCTTTTGGCTTCCCAGCCACACGATTAGAGCAAGTGGGGTGCACGTGTCATTCATCCACGAGTATGTGTAACCCTATATAAGGTGTCATTTCCATTTCACTGTGCTTATCACAGTAAAAATCATCCATTGCCGCCATTGTTAAAAACTTTAAACAGCGAACAAGAAATCAACTCCTAAGGTAACAGCGCGTGCGCTTCGGAATCCTTTAAATTCCAACCATGGTTCTTCAATTATCCGATTTTAATTCCGATATATCTGAGGACGAACTTCGTCTGTTCACTGATGAGGAGAAAAGTGTACCGCTTTTAAGGGGTCATTTAAGCTCTAAATCGTATTTATTTGATCAAATATTGCCCTAAATCGTTCCTTTTGTCATTTTAGGTACTTTTGAGGAGAAATCTGGAAAAGGAGGCATTTTGGACGTTTTTGGAGCATTAAGTGAAGAAAACGACAAAGTCTCAAAAATCGGCTAAAAGTTACTCTTGACGGCGTCACAATTTACTCTGGACGGCGTCATGCTTTGGCAAGAAAAGTTGGACGTGAAATTTACTCATGATAAGCCAGTGAAAATAGCATGTGAATTCTGACGGCGTCACGCTTTAACTTGATCAAGGGCGTCACGGCTTAAATCATAAGGGGACGGCGTCACGTTCTAGGTTCGACGGCGTCAAGCCTTGATAAGCCAGAATGGATTTTTGAAGAGCTAAAGAGGGACGGCGTCAAGAAGGTCATCCGGGAACCCTAGAAGTGGCGAGGTGACGGCGTCACAATCCATAAGGTGACGCCGTCAGATGTAAAAGTCTATATATAGTTTTCTAATCTTTTGTCATTAAGGAGGGCTTAGTGTGTGGAATTTTGGGATAAAACCCTAAGACGATTTTAGCTACTTTTTCAGGGCTTTTTGCCTTGAGATCTTCCATGTTTCATTGAAAGATAAGTTATCAATTAATCATTCAATATGTCTATGTGTTGTTTGATTCTATCTTATTCTTGTCTTTTGTTTAACATGTTAGGCTAATTTTATCTTGTGTTTGCTTAGATCTAATGAAACCTAGCTATTGATTATTGGTTGTTAGTGTGTTGTTAGTTGTATTGGATGATTGTTTATCTAT
Source organism: Artemisia tridentata subsp. tridentata (assembly GCA_021014915.2). NCBI lineage: Eukaryota > Viridiplantae > Streptophyta > Magnoliopsida > Asterales > Asteraceae > Artemisia > Artemisia tridentata. Next base: position 363,516,246 of record CP139508.1, on the reverse strand, counting down.
GTTAGGCTTAAGAAAACTGGCTAACTTCCTATTCGGTAACTTGCTTGAACGTCTTAAGAAACATGAACCAAATGCGTACTAAAGGTTTTTATGGTTGTATTTAATGCACAAGCGAATTCTAGTGATCCCATGTTAGGAGCTTCCTAGCCGGCTCGACATAGGAGTGAAGTAGGAGTTTGTAGAGTTGGGGAAGTAAGTACGCCACCCCACGAATGGTATTAAGGAATACACCCGTCATCCACGCGACTAATACACACTAATTAACCGGTAAAAGATAGTTAGGGAGTAAGGAAATCTAAGTAAACACATTTCTCCACACATAAGTTTCTCACCACATTTCATTTTTGTTATTTTATTTTATTTACATTTGTAGTAATTTGGGTTAGTTGACTAGCAACTAATTCCGCCCACTCCTTCAAACCCGAGATTTTACTTGCTTTCATAAAAACTATAAAAATACAAAAAAGAATCTTCCTCAACCCTTAGACCTAATTAGAGTAGCCTTTCATACCTAACGAACACTATTCCCTGTGGAGAACGATCAATCCCCCGTACTTACCACTACACTATACTACATCGGTCAGGTACACTGCCTGGTGGGGTTGTAAGCCTCTTGAGATCCCTCGAGAGGTAAAACCTGTTGTAAGGTTACAAAACCACGCAATCAAGTTTTTGGCGCCGCTGCCGGGGAATAGTTATTGTTTAGGTTGAATTTTTATTTCTATTAGGTCTACTCACTAGATTCCTTTCTAGTGAGATTTTTGTTTTATTTTTCTAGGTTTTCTTTAGTCTATCTATTTTCTTTGTGCTTTTGTTCGTAACAGATTTTCATTAACTATTCAGTTTGCCATTATGGAAAACGTGAATCCACCCCTTACACCTGGCGAAGTGGCTTTGTTGCGTAGCCAACTTGAGAATGAGATTAGTGAGCTCAGGGAGCTCAGTAGAATGATTGATATAGAGCTTGATTATGCCTTGAACAACTTAGGGACCGCCATATACTCAGATAATTACTTAGAACGTAATAATCTTACGGTTGATAAGTTGATTGAGAAAATTGAGGAAGTGAAGGTAGATCCTAGGTTTGATGATTATTTCAATGAATACCCCACTAAGGAGGAGATTGCTTACTATAACAACCTAGTTGATAACCCTCGACCACCTTTTGTTAGAATTGACCCAAAGATTAAGAGAGGTGATCCCGGGAATGTGAAGATACCATGTATGATTGGGTACCAATACGTTGAGCATGCTTACATTGACTGTGAATCCCCAATCAACGTTATGTCCTCAGGCCTCTATAGCCAAATCATAAACACACCACTTGAGCCTAGGATGGACCCCAAGTGTCCAGGCGGAGTTTGTAACTTCGTTGGAAGAATTAAGGATATACATATCCTTGTTGGGAGCTTTACCTTTGTCACCAACTTCATGATTTTAGAAGATATGGCAAGTGTTGTTGACTGCCGCCTATCTCGCGTTGTGTTAGGTAAGCCATTTATCGAAGCATCCAATTTAAGGTATGACCGTTTGAAAGGCACGGTTCAGTTTTCTAATCACATAGATAGGATCACATATAGGATGCCTTATCGGGTTAACGAGTTTCGTTTTGTGCCTCGATTTGACATGGACAACATTGGTGCGATTGAGGACATCAATGAAGAGGATAAAGAAAAAGGCATGGACCATGTTTGGAATAGGAGAAGCCTTTATTATAAAGATTGCTTAAACCTTGGACCTAAATACAAAATTGATATGGAGGTTGTTAGGATGATTAGAGGGGCAATTGAGAAGCAAAACGGAAAAAACGTAGACCCCGTGACTTAGAGTCTAGCTACAAGACTCGTTAATAAAGAAAAGCGCTTCTTGGGAGGCAACCCAAGCTTTATTTGTTTTATTTGCTTTGTGTGTTTATTTATTTGTTTGTTTGTTTTTATTTGTTTCCGTATGTGTGTTTAATTTTTATTACTATTGATTCATATTCAAAAGTAATGTGTGAAAATGCTTTATTTTGTTTTTAACTTCGTCTTAACTACATATAAAGGTATTTTGCAAAAGTTAAGTGTAAGGGAAATCTAAATCGGTTTATTAGAACACAAATAAACATGAATCGTAATAATAATAAATTAGCATACATATTCGTATTTGTTTGAGTCAAATGCTTGTATCGAGTCATAATGATGTTTTGCAGGATTTCCAGGAAGTAAGGTAAAGGTTTTTCCAGAAATTTTCCGGAAACTTAAAATGAAAATTTTTGTCAGGTCATTTCTGACGGCGTCAGGGTTTATAACCTGACGGCGTCAGATTTAATTTCCAGAAATTTTTGAAAGTTTTGTTTTCATAAAAAGTTTTTATTAAAATCTCCAACTTATAATCTCCAGGAATCTGCAAAGTTATCATTCCACAAGCATTATATCCTTATATATAGATTTTATCCCGCCGATGTTATGCAGGTTTTCGTGTTTGTTTTCTCAGGTTTAACAGGTTATTTTGGACAAGAAAATGTTTTGAATCAAGCTTATGGCGATGCATTAGTCATGAAGCTTCAACATTACTTTGGAAGAAGATTTAACCGTGTTACTTCATTATCCACCGAGCGAATCAGGGGAGTATTTGATTTCATTCTTTTACTTTATGCTTTTACATCTTGTTATTTGAACATTGGGGACAATGTTCATCTTAAGTGTAAGGGGAGGGTAAAAGTACGATTTTAGAGAATACAATTGCGCTTGATTTTTGTTTGTTTAATAGTAGATGTGTAATAAAACTGAGAGAAATACTTGTTAAGGCAATTTTAGTGCCAAATTTAAATTTTTTTACAACATATAGGAGTGAAACTTTGATCTTAATGAGCGTCTCACGGATAGGAGTTATATGACTAGCACAAAAACCGTACCACTAAAAAATTTTCCACCCCAAATATGTGAGGTTCGCCCCTAGAATTGGTAGGAAAAGCATTTATGCTATGATGTGTGTACCGGTAGCACTTAGATTCTAGAACTTGCGTTAGGACCATTCCAAGGCCACAAGTGAGACTACATTCGTGTAGTTAGATTTACTACATGATAAGAGGCATTAGGATTAACCCATTGTTTTACACCTGTGTTTTTGTTATAATTATTTTGGCTACATTGGTCAAGTAATTCTCCCACACCCTTTGCGTTGTACTCATTTTTAGTACACGATACCCCTAGTACACCCCTCAGAGCCTATCTTTTCGCTTCGACCTTTAAGCATTTTACTTAAAGGAAGAATTTGTTACACCCCACTAAAATGTACACCCAAATCGCCTTAGCCTACCTTGTATGCACTCATTTTTAGTGCATTATTGTTACAACATTTGTTTAAACCCAAGTTAATTATCTAATTGATTACATGGTTGCTAAGTCGAGTCATATCCTTGTACATATTGTTTTGGGACGATTGGGACTCATGGGTAAAGTACTAGTATAATGGAGTAATGGGGAAGAACATCATTTATTACCCCCATATGTGCTAAATATTTTAAAAGTACTCCAAGTTTTTCGATTATCTTAATTCGAGTCATTAGATTAGTATTTGTAAAGTTATGTAAAAATTCAAGTGTAAGGGGAATGCAATGCCCCTATGATGTATTATTTTGGATGGTAGGGTAAAAGTGTATTCAATAAAAAAAAAAAAAAAAAAAAAAAAATCAAGGAAACACAAAAAAAATGAGAAAATGAAAAATAGAAAAAACATACGGACTACCATCCCGTTTCATTTTATGTTTATTTTATGTTTTGTTATTTTGTTAGTTCGTTTCTAGCTTAAGATCGAGTCTAGTCTTGGCTTAGCAACGTTGTATAGTACATGTAATTGATCAAGATTTTTAACTCGCCACCAGTAAAATATCCTTTATCCAACAAAACCGTGTTTTCCTTTTCCCTACACCTAACGTTATAACCCATTTAAAAGCCCTCTTTGATAGTTTATCTTAGGTGCTTACGCCTAGTGGAGGAGGTTTTCGATCCTTTCCCAAGCCTATGGTAATCTATTTGCTATGACAGGTAGTGAGAGATATTTTCCGTTTTCATTTATGAGATTTATTTTGATGACACTTGAGAGATGTGAGTATCTAAACACTACTTGTGAGGTGCTAGTTTGTAATCTCCGTGCTTATTATGATTAAAGTGGAACGAATATTTGTTGTAATTACTTTTATGTTAGCATTAAATGACCCCTAACTTGTATTTTGATTAGAATAAAAGCGCATTTGCTTGAGGACAAGCAAATCTCAAGTGTAAGGGTATTTGATGAGGAGAAAAGTGTACCGCTTTTAAGGGGTCATTTAAGCTCTAAATCGTATTTATTTGATCAAATATTGCCCTAAATCGTTCCTTTTGTCATTTTAGGTACTTTTGAGGAGAAATCTGGAAAAGGAGGCATTTTGGACGTTTTTGGAGCATTAAGTGAAGAAAACGACAAAGTCTCAAAAATCGGCTAAAAGTTACTCTTGACGGCGTCACAATTTACTCTGGACGGCGTCATGCTTTGGCAAGAAAAGTTGGACGTGAAATTTACTCATGATAAGCCAGTGAAAATAGCATGTGAATTCTGACGGCGTCACGCTTTAACTTGATCAAGGGCGTCACGGCTTAAATCATAAGGGGACGGCATCACGTTCTAGGTTCGACGGCGTCAAGCCTTGATAAGCCAGAATGGATTTTTGAAGAGCTAAAGAGGGACGGCGTCAAGAAGGTCATCCGGGAACCCTAGAAGCGGCGAGGTGACGGTGTCACAATCCATAAGGTGACGCCGTCAGATGTAAAAGTCTATATATAGTTTTCTAATCTTTTGTCATTAAGGAGGGCTTAGTGTGTGGAATTTTGGGATAAAACCCTAAGACGATTTTAGCTACTTTTTCAGGGCTTTTTGCCTTGAGATCTTCCATGTTTCATTGAAAGATAAGTTATCAATTAATCATTCAATATGTCTATGTGTTGTTTGATTCTATCTTATTCTTGTCTTTTGTTTAACATGTTAGGCTAATTTTATCTTGTGTTTGCTTAGATCTAATGAAACCTAGCTATTGATTATTGGTTGTTAGTGTGTTGTTAGTTGTATTGGATGATTGTTTATCTATGTTAGGCTTAAGAAAACTGGCTAACTTCCTATTCGGTAACTTGCTTGAACGTCTTAAGAAACATGAACCAAATGCGTACTAAAGGTTTTTATGGTTGTATTTAATGCACAAGCGAATTCTAGTGATCCCATGTTAGGAGCTTCCTAGCCGGCTCGACATAGGAGTGAAGTAGGAGTTTGTAGAGTTGGGGAAGTAAGTACGCCACCCCACGAATGGTATTAAGGAATACACCCGTCATCCACGCGACTAATACACACTAATTAACCGGTAAAAGATAGTTAGGGAGTAAGGAAATCTAAGTAAACACATTTCTCCACACATAAGTTTCTCACCACATTTCATTTTTGTTATTTTATTTTATTTACATTTGTAGTAATTTGGGTTAGTTGACTAGCAACTAATTCCGCCCACTCCTTCAAACCTGAGATTTTACTTGCTTTCATAAAAACTATAAAAATACAAAAAAGAATCTTCCTCAACCCTTAGACCTAATTAGAGTAGCCTTTCATACCTAACGAACACTATTCCCTGTGGAGAACGATCAATCCCCCGTACTTACCACTACACTATACTACATCGGTCAGGTACACTGCCTGGTGGGGTTGTAAGCCTCTTGAGATCCCTCGAGAGGTAAAACCTGTTGTAAGGTTACAAAACCACGCAATCATTCACCTCAGATTATTACATCCCTATCGCATTGCACCCGGTAGTTCCGGTGGCGACTGCGTCAATAGCGAACTTCCCGCAAGGGAAAGTGGGGGTTTACACACGCTTCTTCGAATTTGCGAACCAACGTGTGCCCATTTCCCTATTTTTGTGCGATATTTTAAACCACTATCGTCTTCATATTTCCCAGCTGCACTGTACAGGTGCAGCAAAAATAACCAATTTTGAAGTAAATTGTCACCTGTTAGCGATTGAACCCACAATTCATCTATTCCGCGCGTTTTACCACACATCATGGTCAAACGGGTGGGTATTGTTGGATCGATATACTCTGACCAAACTAACTTGTAGCTTGTCTACGGTTTAACAACTTTGAATGAATTCAAAACTATTAATAATGAAACACTGATATACTTTGCTAAGTATGCGGAATCTACTTCAACAAAGCTAAGAAGAATTAATAAACGACTTTGAATATTATTAAAACCTTGAACCTGCTTTCTTACACAGATTCACTAACAAACTCTAAACTCTAATACTTCTAATAATCGTATATCTCTAATCGCATATCTCTAATGCCAACCTAGGGATCCTTTTATAGGCACAAGGAAAACCCTAGTCGGTTTACAAACTTGAATAACAAGTAATTCTAATTATAACTCTAATCTAATACGAACATTCTAGAATTACACATTAGTCCTTAAACTATTTGCATAGCAGTCCTTTAACGAGCAGCAGTACTTTGACTAATTAGCAGTACTTTGACTTGAGTAGCAGTACTTTGATATTTCATAGCCCAACAATCCTCCCCTAACTTGAATTCTACTTGCTTGATTTCAAGTTCCTTTGTATGTCTTTAACTTCAACACTTTATCTTCAAGGAAAGGTTGTTTCTTTGAAATCTGACTCGTTGTTGTTTTATCATCATCAATGCAATCAGTATCTTCAATCTTCATCAGCAACAATTCTTTTTAGCATCATATCTTTTCAGCAACTCAGCATCATATTGGCAATATGTACATCAGATCTTTAAAAGTTTCATACTATTCTCATCACTTCCAGGTGTGTTAACTCCTGTGAGAGGTGAATCATTGAAAACTTAATGGATTTTGATGTCTCTTTACCAAAGCCATTAACTCTGGAGTAGCCAATGTTTAGATTTAGGAAAAACCATGGTACATTGATAACCATATGATTTTTAGCAAATCATCAGCTATCAACGGATTTGAATAGTCTTTACCAAATAGCCGTTTGCTTTTGGACTAGCTAGTTCTTTTAGTACAATCACTACCATGGTGAACTAATTACCATATAATGGTTTTCCACAGCCTTTACCACAAAGCCATTATCTTGTGGGCTAGCCAACTCTTCACTAATATAGATATGGTGAGTTGAAAACCATACAATTTTTAGTAAATTGCCAACTAAAAACGGATTTGATAATCACATCAGAGCCGTACCCTCATGATGAGTCAAACTCTTTCTTGTTTATTAAACATGGTGAGTTGATTACCATTTGTTGTGTAGTACAAGTACTAACACTATGCTGTTGCTTTCAAAACCATTTGTTGCTGTTTAATCTTTGTGCTTCAAAATGTTTTTGCACTTATCAAAAATTACTGATTTTATCAAAAGACTTTACTGGTTTTATGCTGCAAGCAGTACTTTGAGAAAGTACTGTCTGACCAGCAGTACTTTGAAGAAAGTACTTATTTTTCAAAAGATTTATATAATAATTAAACCATACCAGTAGTTATGCATTAATCTTCAGATTCTGTTGTCCACTTGATGAATAATTTTATGACCATCAATGCTACTTCATCTTCTTGTTCCACTTCCATTCCATGCTCTAGCATCCTGATCATCAGATATCTTGTGAGTGGATATCTCTGTTCTGCTAGCATATGAATCATAGTGCCATCTTCTAACTCCAAAACCTGTATCCCAACTGACTCAAATAATCTCCATCTGTTAATCTCCCAGTTGTCTTGATCTTCCCACAAAGTACTGTCCTTTGTTTCCTCTGTCTCCCAGATTGTTGTGAGATCTCCTAACAATATCAAACCTACTCCTTGTGGTGAAATATGCTCAAAATAAGTTTGCACTTGGAGATATAACTGAAGCATATCATCTCTATCAATCAGATGTAGTATATCCCATAATGAATTGAACACTCTAAAACTTCCATCTTGTCTATGAAAGATCAGATAATCTCCTTCTTTAGATTCTACAACTGAAAAAGTAGATATCTTGGACTTCTTATCAGTATCTTCTTTCAATTTTGGATTCTCAAAGTCAACAACTCTAAGATAATTTCTGAGCTCATCAACTGTGTCTGTTCTTAATTCAACAGCTTCCTTGAACTTCTTTGATGGCTGTTCATCAGTGATTCTTTTCCTCTTTGAGCTTCTTGTAACAGCTCTTTCCTTTCTTTTATCTTCAAGCTCCTTATCTTCAAAAGAAATAATGCTTGCAAGATCTTTTTGAATAGCTTCTCTAATAGCATCATACAGATCCTTCATCTCTGTATATGTCAATCTAACTAAACCTGTATATCCTTGACCTTTCAGATAAGCCATCATATCATTCCTTTCTCTAGCTTTACTAATTGGCCTTTTTGATTGAACACTCTTCCTTGATTCTTCAGCATCTATCTCTGCTTGCAATATTCTAGCTGCTTCCTCATTTTTGGCAATCTGAATTTGTCTTAACTGTGCCAATGTCATCTTCTTCTTCTTCTTTTCTACCAAGATCCCTTTGCCTTTATCTTTTGGATCTATCTCTTGTGCAGGTTGAGAAGAAGTATGATGTTGTTGTTCAACCTCATGAATACTGATGCCTCTTTGACTTGACATATTAAGCATAATGTCAGCAATTGTTTCATCATCACTGTTAGTATGAGCTATAACATCTTCTTCCTGAGCTAGTTTAGAAGGGCCAACTTCCTCTTGAACTTGAATTGAAGGACCAATATCTTCTTCAAAATCTAAGGTTCTAGGTGTAATAGTGAATTGCCTCTCAGTACCTTGTTGAGCAGTACTTTCAGCTTCCGCTCCTTCCAAGTTTATTTCCTCAGTATCACCACTTCTTACTTCAACAGCAACTTCTTCCAAATTTATTTGCTCTGTTTCATCACTCTTCCTCTCAACAGTATCTTGAGGAATATTTTCAGGTGGCGTCCTCTGAGTATCATCCATAAATCCAGCATCTTGTTCAAAACCATGTTTAAAACCAGCATCTTCATTCCAATTTTCTAAATTCCTCCCCAATTGGAATGAAGACTGCTTCTTAGACTTTTTCTTCTTTGACTTAGAAATCTTCGTAGGTATCCTACCACTCTGCTTCTGAGACTTTACCCATAATCTATGGTGTTGAACTAGTGGCCAAACATACCTCTTCAATCTTTGAAACTTAGTCTTTAATTTGACTATCTTAGCAGCTTGAGCCTCACTCTCCTTCTTCAGCCTCTTTAACTCCCTTGTTAAAGCATAATTGTCCAATTCTGCCTCTTCTTCTTCAAATTGCTTAGACATATTTGTGGAAGAATAATCATTAGGAGATGGTGGTTGATTCATACCTTGGTCTGACTCCTCATGAGTAGGAATGTCCATAGGAGCAGTATCTTCTCTAGTAGTAGAATGTGGAGAAGCAGTATGTTGAGAAGCAGTAGGTTGAGGAATACTAACTTCTCTTGAAACTGGAGACTCTTGGCTTGCTGATTCAGAATTTGCTTCTTGCTCTTGCTCTGCATCTCTAACAACTTGTGCAACTCCCAATATATGAGCAGTCAAAGGTGTATTGGTTCCAGAAAACTTAACACTTTGTTTAGATAGAAAAGTAAACACCTTTGATGGAAGTTTGACAGTGGGTAAAAAACTTTGAGGTTTAGGGAGATCCTCAAGTTGATTGTTCAAGAATAACTGAACAAACCTTGGATACATCAAGAATGGTGAACCATTAGCAATATGTGTAAGCATACCATCCAGAATTAGTCTTGAAAAGTTGAATCTCTGATCTGTAGCCAAACCCACTAATGCAGATGCAATATTTTGACCAAATTGATCAAAAGAAGTACTCTTGGGACTCAAACAATGAAGTAGAACGTGAATGAGGTACTTCCAATGAGAACAAAACAAAGGCTTTTGAAAAGTAAGTTTCGTCAGATCGCCTTCATAACCTATATCACTTAAAGTGTCCCAAAGCACTTGTTTTTCAAAATGAACAGCCCCCCCTTCATCATTAAACATCAACACATCCCTAATCGTGGCTTCAGAAATCCGAATAATTCATCCAGCAAACCGTAGCCCTAATCAACGAATCATCTTCAATCGTTGCAGTATCCCAAAATTCTTGCATCCAAGGACCAATAACATCAGGGTCAACCAAAATAGAGTAGTTGATGGAAGACCCAGTTAAGAAATCAATGATCGCATGAAAATCAACATTATCCCTGGTCTTGTCCAAATTAGCGATCATATTGTGTTTGCTAACAGTGAGTCGATTAGCCATGATGAGTGGTAGAGAAGAATTCGCTTTGAGTGCGTGTTTCGATAAAAAGATTGTGGTGTAAAAGCGAATAAGGGATCTCAAATACGGTAAAAGGCGGGGAAATAGGTGTGAGTTTCTTTAAATAGGATGGAAATAAATCAAACTCATAATAATAAAGTTACCGTTTGGATTAACTTATTATCTCCGCCGTAAGGAATTAATTAACCGTAGCCCCACAATTTTTGACCGTTGGAACAGTACGTCCACGTAAGCAGTACGTTAAAGCAGTACGTTGCTGAGGCAGTACTTTAAGCAATAAAGCAGTACGTTCCATCTTCTTATCCATAATCAATACTCCAAACTAAAACCAAGAACTTGTAAATGGTTCATGCTTAAGTTCTAACTAATAGCTTATGTTGCCTCCCCTCAAATACAACATATAGGCTAAACTAAACTACTAAAAACCAATACTTTCATTAAGAACTAAAAGAAAGTATACTAACTAATACTAAAGCCTCCCCTCAAATGTAGCCTAGTAGTTAATCATCCCAATGCTCATAACTAAGTGGTTGAATCTTGAAACATCAAATCCCTTAGTAAGTAGATCAGCTACATTATCATCTGTGTGAACCTTAACCACATTTATAAGCCTGTGCTCATAACAATCCCGAATGAAGTGATGCCTAATCTGAATATGCTTGGTCTTGGAGTGATAAACTGGATTCTTCACAATGCAGATGGTACTCTCATTATCAATATTGATAGGAGTATTTTTGAAGTTGAATCCATAATCCAAGAGTTGATTTTGCATCCACAAAACTTGTCCACAACAGCTAGCAGTAGCAACATATTCTGCTTCAGTAGAGGAGGTTGCAGCAATGGTTTGCTTCTTACATTGCCAGGAGACTAATCTTCTACCAAGATATTGACATCCTCCTGAGGTTGATCTTCTATCATAGTTATCCCCTGCATAGTCACTATCTGAAAAGGCTTCCAAGTGAAAAGGTGACTCCTTAGGAAACCATAATCCTAACTTTGGTTGATGCTTGAGATATCTAAAAATCCTCTTGACTGCATACATATGGGAAACCTTGGGTGTAACCTGAAATCTTGCACACAAGCAAACAGCAAACATGATGTCAGGTCTGGATGCAGTTAAGTACATAAGACAACCAATCATAGATCTGTAAAGCTTGACATCCACAGCTTGTCCATCTTCATCCTTGCCTAAGGGTTTATTTTTATCAATGGGTGTGGTGGCAGGCCTGAGATTTGGAAGGTCAAATCTTTTAAGTATGTCTGCAACATACTTTTCTTGATTAATGAAGATTCCATCTCTTGTTTGTCTAACTTGAAGACCCAAAAAGAAAGTTAATTCTCCCATAGAACTCATTTGAAACTCCTTCTGCATAAGATCTTCAAATTCTTTCACCATAGACTTCTTTGTAGCTCCAAATATAATATCATCCACATATACTTGGACTAACATAATGTCTTTCTTATCTCTCTTGATGAACAAAGTCTTATCAATTGCTCCTCTCCAATAACCATGTTGTAATAGAAAATTTGAGAGTCTCTCATACCAAGCTCTGGGAGCTTGATGAAGGTCATACAGTGCCTTGATTACTTTGTAGACTTTGTTCGGATGTGCAGGATCTTCAAAACCAGGAGGTTGTTTAACATAAACTTCCTCAGAAATTGTGCCATAAAGGAAAGCACTTTTCACATCCATTTGGTAGACAGGAAATCCCATGTATGATGCAAAGGCAAGAAATAACCTTATTGCCTCTATCCTTGCAACAGGAGCAAACACTTCATCATAATCCACTCCTTCTTCTTGGCGATATCCTTGTGCAACCAATCTTGCTTTATTTTTGATAACATTCCCTCTTTCATCTCTTTTGATTCTGAAAACCCATCTTGTACCAATGACTCTTTTGCCATCTGGTAAATCACACAATACCAAGACTTCTTGAAGCTTGAATTGTAGAAGCTCCTCTTGCATGGCTTCAACCCAACTTTCATCTGCTAAAGCTTGAGCTACCTTCTTGGGTTCTTCTTGAGATAAAAAGCAAGCAAACAGGCATGTTTGTTGATCCTTGTGATTCATCCTGTTTTGTTTGTAAACAAAGCTAAGTAAAGCAGTATGTTGCTTAGAAAGTCCTTTAACTTTGTTTCTTGTAACCACTCCTGAAGAGGGTGATCCAATAATGTTACTTTGAGGATGAGCTTTATGAACTCTCAATGTAGGAGTTGGTGGAACTGGAAGATCAGACTCTAAGTTAGTAAAATCAATGCCTTCATTGGAGAAAATACCTTCTGGATTAAGCTCATCATCAACTTCCTCTAATCCAGGAATGTTAGCATTAACTAAATCATCATCATCAACATTGGAATCATCAGCATTGTTCCAATTTGATTGCTCTAATACACTAGAAGTACTGCCAAAAGGATCAGCAGTACTTTGATCTAAAGTACTGTGGTCAGTATCTTGAAATTTACCCTGTTTCTTTGCAGCTTCATAAGCCTTCCTTTGTTCATCTTCATAGGATTGTGCTATAGTTTCTTGAAAAAGCATCCTATTAAGTTCATCTTGTATGGCTTGATCTTCATCAGATACTGTATTAGTTGGCTGAGCAGTACTTTGTTCCTCATCAGGAACTTTAAGTTCTTTGTCAGGAACATCTTCTGGTGTAACATTGACTCCATGAACAATGTACTGTGAATCATCTTCTTTGTAATTAGCCTGATTCTCTTCTCTAACAGGAACATAATTCATAGTTGGTGTGAACTTGAGATCAAGATCAAACATCCAATCAGGACCCTTACCTTTCTGAGTTTCCTTATCTTCCAAAAATTCAACATGAAGACAATCTTGTACCTTTTTGGTATTCCTGTTATAAACTCTAAATCCTTTGTTATTTGTACAATAACCCAATAAATATCCTTCATCTGACTTACCATTAAATTTTCCCAGAGAGTCAATGGTATTTAGAATAGTCAGAGAGCAGCCAAAAGGTTTTAGAAAACGAATGTTTGGTTTCTTTCCCATGAGTAACTCATAAGGTGTCTTCATCTGAGGTTTAGTTACTGAAACTCTATTCAACACATAGCAAGCAGTACTTATGGCTTCAGCCCAAAAGAGAATAGGTAATTGGGAATCTGCAAGCATTGTTCTAGCTGCTTCTATCAAAGTCCTGTTCTTTCTTTCTGCAACACCATTCTGCTGTGGTGTTCTAGCAATGCTAAACTCTCTCTTGATCCCTTTCTTGGCACAGAATTCATCCATATGCTTGTTCTTGAATTCTGTTCCATTGTCACATCTAATACCTCTTACTTTGAGTCTTAATTGATTTTCAAGGGCTACTATCAGGTCATGGATAGCATCAAAGGTTTCATCTTTGAATCCCAAGAAAAAGACCCAACTAAATCTGCTACAATCATCTGTCACTACCAAGCAGTACTTCTTCTTGTTTAAACTTTCTACTGAAACTGGTCCAAACAGATCCATGTGTAGCAACTCCAAAGGTTCTCTAATATCTCTTTCCCCAAGCTTCTTACATGAAGCTTTATGTTGTTTACCCTTCTTGCAAGCCAAACATGAATGATCAGTCTTGAATGTTTTGGAAGGTAAACCTCTAACTAAATTTCCTTTGACCAGCTTGTTGATGTTCTTAAAATTAACATGACCTAGTCTTCTGTGCCACAGATGTGCTTCTTCCAATGATGCCTTTGCTACTAAACATGTTGCTCTTCCAGCAGAATTGAGACTCTTTAAGTCTAAACTGTATACATCATTGGTTCTTGGTACTCTCAATGTTACCAAGTGATCATCAACAAATTTGAACTCAGGGGAGAGAATGAGACATTCTGTATCAGTGAACAGAATTGGGTACTTCTTGTCACAAATTTGAGATACTGACAAAAGATTGAACTTGAGCTCCTTCACATATCTAACATTCTCAAAATCAATACATCCAGCCTTGATTGTTCCTTTGCCAGTGATTCTTCCTCCATCAGGATCATTACCAAATGCAACTCTTCCTCCATAATATGCCTTAAAGTCTGACAGGATCTCCTTGTCCCCTGTCATGCTGCCAGAGCAACCACTATCAACAATAATATGATCTTTAAGCTCCTCCTCTGGGTTGCCCTGCACATTAAAGAAAAGGGTTAGTTTCTTTTAGGAACCCAAGCCATTACTGACTTGTGTTCCCCTTGTGGAGTGACATACTTGAATTCCTTCAGTATGTAATCTCCACTGGTTTTAAAGGCATGGTCAATGATTATTTGAGTTGGTCCCATGTCCTGTGTTGTAATATCAAAAACACTCCCTGTTTCACCCTTATCTGATGAAAGTACTTCTTCTTCCCCATCAGTACTTTCTTTCTTAACCCAATTTCGTTTGACCTTAGGTTTCTCTGATCTAGGTACTCTGCTTGAGGTGTAAGACCTTTTATATGAATTGAATCTCTTAGGTCCTCTATGTGAAAAAGTGTTAGCAGTACCATGAGTGGGTGAAAACTTATCAGTCCTTTGAGAAGGTACTTCTTGAGACTTATCAGAGTGTAAAGGTACTGGTGATTTGGAAAACATTCTTTTCTGGTGAGGGTACCTATAGTCTTTTGAGAAGTTACTATGGTTGACCCTATTTGAGTGATTCCAAACTGGTCTAGTCTCTCTTGGCTTATGGGTGGTAGATCTATTCTTTGGAAACTGACTTAAGTATTCTGAGTGTAAGTCACAGTGCTTAATCAAGTGATCAGGACTATAGCATACATAACATAACTTTCTCTCCATATTCCCAAATCCTCTTCTATGATTAAAAGATTTCCTATAGTAAGCAGTATTTTGAAAAGTTTCTCTTGGAGGTACTGCTGAATGTCCAGCAGTACTTTGAAAAGTTTTTTGGAGGTACTGCTTGTTTTTGAAAAACTGTAGGAAACTTTTGATCATTACCCCTTTGAAAATCATTCTTAGGTTTCTCAGAACTAAATTGACCATTAAGCTTCTTCCTAAACTCTAGGTTGTCTACTCCATAACGAGAAACATCTGTCCTAAGAGGTTGAAACTGACCAGTGGGTGGAGGAACTGAGTGGTACTCCTTATCTTTCTTAAACTCAGGATGTGATTCACTAAGTGGTTCCTCATTCCTAGATGTGTTTTCTTCTGAGCTTGTAAGGTCATCATCACTAGGTGGAATCTCTTCCTTAGCACTAGGTGGGGTCTCTTCCTTATCACTAGGTGTGGTCTCATCTGAACTACTATCTTCACCATAACCTAGTCCAGCTCTACTGTTTATGACTCTTTGTTTTTCAACAAATTGAACATGTGAGAGACCAGCCTGTTTAATACTACCAAGTTTTTCTAACAAAGTATCTCTTTCCTTAGGAATCTTTTCTAATTCAGATACCTTACATCCTAACTTCCATTCACTTAATTTCAATTGGTAATCTTGTTGCTCATATTTTTCTGCCCAAGCCATTTCATTATTTTCATGTGTTAATATTTTGGCTTCCATTGACTCTAAAGTTAATTGATAACCAGCTACCTCAGACCTAGCTGTTCTACAATTATCTCTTTCAGTCACATAGTCTTTAAGCAACTTTTGATAAACATCATTACACTTAGAGCATACCTCAGAGACATTGGATGAACTTGGTGAAGTGGCTACCATAGCAATTTGAACAGGTTCATCTTCATCCTCCATGCTCCAGTCAAAGCTTCCAAGACCATCTCTTGATTCCAAAGCAGCATATCCAGGTTCCTCATCAAAAGCTGTGCCCCTATCAAACTCTTCCATTGCAACCATAGAATAGGTTACAGGTTCATCATCAAATTCAGCACTCCAGTCAATTTCTGCTAAATTTTCTTGAGCCACCAAAGCTTTTGGTTGCGATTCAGTAATAGGAACCTCCTTTCTTTCAACCTTGGGTTGTTCAATCATCCTGTTTGCCTGATATTTTGCAAACTTGCATTCCCTTGCAAAGTGTCCAAGCTTTTGACAATTGAAACATTCAATCTTGGATTTGTCAAAAGTTATACCTTGTTTGGCTTTGAAATCAATTCCCCTTCCTGTCTTGTTCATGAACTTCTTGATCCTAGAAGTGATCATAGCTACTTGCCATCTTATGTCAATCTCTTCTAAAGCATCTTCTTCAATCTGCAACAAGTCTTCTTGATAGGTAACAGGTAAAGTGGCTTGTTGTGCAAAGAAGGAACATACAACTTCATCAGAATTGGTTTTGTTTGTTGGTGATGGGTTGGGAGTAGTTCTGGTTGTGCAAACATGCTGTGAATCACCAACAGTACTTTGAGAAGGATAAGCAGTACTTTTAGTGGAAGTACTGCTTCTGTTTTCAGAAGACACAAAAGCTATGTTGTGAGTTTTCTGAGAACTGTGACCATTCATCTCTTGCTCGTACACTTTCAAATTGTTATAGAGATCATCAAAGTCCATAGACTCCAATCCAGGTTGTCCTCTAATCATAGTAGCAACCACATGCCAGACAGATGGCAAACTCCTTAAGAACTTCAAATTTGCATCTTCAACAGATACCTCTGCTCCATACAGTTCTAGCATACTAAGTAGATTTTGGAATCTGTCATAGGCAGCATCAAGACTTTCTCTTTCACCAACAGTGAAGGTTTCAAACTGCTGCTTCAATAAGTTTCTATGCATCTTCTTTGAAGCATCATTACCTCCAAATCTTGTCTTGATCGCAGCCCATAATTGTTTTGCATCCTTAGCATCATGGAACTTCAGTAGGTGACCATCAGGAATAGCAGACAGCAGTATGTTGAGAGCCTTATCTTGATTTCTCTTTGTAGCTGCTGGTAAGGTTGGTTGAGGTGGTTTGGGTTGTCCTTCAACTTGTAGAGGTTCATCAAGAACAACATTACCATTGACAATTACATCCCATAGAGCATGGTCAGTAATAGCAAGGTACTGCCTCATCTTCATGCTCCAGAGATCATATTCTCCCTTCTTGATGATAGGAATTCTGAGTGAGGTGATGGATGGGATAGGTGCAGCTTCAGTCGACATTGTTGAGGGTTTGTTGATAAATCGGTTTTAAGGGTTTCTTCTTAATTAGAGTCTCCACACAAGCTCTGATACCACTTGTTGGATCGATATACTCTGACCAAACTAACTTGTAGCTTGTCTACGGTTTAACAACTTTGAATGAATTCAAAACTATTAATAATGAAACACTGATATACTTTGCTAAGTATGCGGAATCTACTTCAACAAAGCTAAGAATAATTAATAAACGACTTTGAATATTATTAAAACCTTGAACCTGCTTTCTTACACAGATTCACTAACAAACTCTAAACTCTAATACTTCTAATAATCGTATATCTCTAATCGCATATCTCTAATGCCAACCTAGGGATCCTTTTATAGGCACAAGGAAAACCCTAGTCGGTTTACAAACTTGAACGACAAGTAATTCTAATTATAACTCTAATCTAATACGAACATTCTAGAATTACACATTAGTCCTTAAACTATTTGCATAGCAGTCCTTTAACGAGCAGCAGTACTTTGACTAATTAGCAGTACTTTGACTTGAGTAGCAGTACTTTGATATGTTTGTGTTAATGCGGTGACAAAGACTTGGTGAATCTAGCAAGGATGTGTGATCTATAAACTTAAGGTGCTTCAAAGTACTGCAGTGCCACTGCAGTGCTATACGGAGAAGTTAGACGCACTGAGGGTTTGGAGGGAAAAGTTCTTTTGGGTTGATAGTGCATTTTTTCCATGGATTTTTGAGTTCTATACTCAAGAATCATTATCGAGAGATGAGCGCTTCATCCCCGGAACGTATAGCGCAGAGGATGCGGAGATGATTAATGCCAATCGCATACCGATCAAGGCGTATCCAGAGGAGTTTTTGGTGCACATGGGCATCAGTCGCAATTACTTCGGTAGTCCGGAGGAAGTGCCAACATTTTTGGACGAGAATAGCCAGGGTGGGTGCTTGTCTCTCCCTTCCTCTTCGCTTATTAGTTGTAAGCGTTCTTCCCTTTGTAGCTTATCTAACTCATTTTGTGTTTGTTTGTTTGTTGTTTGTTGCGCAGAGATGGATCTATTCAGTGTTGTTCGCTTGGAGAGGCCGAAACAAGTGACTGTAGGGGTGCGCCCTTTGAGAGATGGCGAGGAGCCAGTTCTACAGGCTACCGCGGGGCGCACAATGGAAATCGTGCAGGAGGAGTCAGAGGATACGCCCCTAATTGTTTTAGAGGCGACTCCTCTGCGCAGTTTTCCCACTCCTGAGGTACAAATCCATGTGGAAGAGCTATCGCAGACTGATTCGTCGGAAAGTGGGGAGTTTGCCATGTCTGAAAGTGGGCAAGAAGGCGCTGGCCAAGGGGTGAAGCGCAAGAAAGCTGCTGGGGATGATGGCGCTGGTATGTCCAAAAGAAGGCGCCATCTTATCTCTAGTGAGCCATCATCATCATCAGAGGAGAATGCGTCGCAGAAGGATACAACTGAAACTCCTTCCCTCAAGTAAGTAATTAGGCTTGTATCTTTAGATCTGCATTTCTTTATTTCGCAATGATACTATAAATTAGCTCTGTTATCTGCGTGCAGTGTTGAGGCTGCTGGTGATGATGCTGCGCGCGCAGGGGAACCGCCCCCCAAGGCGAGTCCTTCGCCTACTGATCATCTTGGGCAGGGGGGCCAAGAATCTGGGACAAAGGCTTCCGAAGATGTTCCTACCGACCAGTTGATTGAGGAGCTATGCTTGGCTGCTGCGCATCAAGCCTCATTGGTTGCACAGCTAAAGGCTAGGTATGCGGGTGAGGGTAGCAGTAATGCTCAGAAGGATAGGGAAATTGCGCTACTGAAGGCGCAGTTAGCTGATGCTCAGGCTGAAGTAGAGTCCACGGCTGTGTATGCTCAGAAGCTTGCTGATGAGAGGCTATCCTTTTTTGCTCAAGTGAACCAAGAGCGCACTGCCGTAAAAGAGTACAAGGCTACTTGCCTTTGGGCCTTGAAGTATATGGAGCAGAACAAGAGCGCTCACTTCGCCAGACTAGATGATTTTCACAAGGCTGTGTAGGCGTCGCTGGAGAGGCAAGAGATCAAGCTGCGCAAGCTCAGTATCGAATATGACGAAGAGTTGTATCCCCATCTTGTGTCTTCTATCGCTGGGCGCAGGTGGCTTATTAGCCATGGGTTACGCCTGGATGCTTTGGGTACTTTGGAATCCCAAGAGGTGCGGGGAATGTTTGGGGAAGTTGTGCAGTGTGCACTTGCTCGTGGCAAGGCACAAGCTATAGAGGAGCTCTCTGAGAGCGGATTGTTGAAGGTGCCTGCCACACAAGTGCCCGATTATAATGCTAATTCCTTCGATGAGCTTGTCGCAGCTATGGAAAAGATGAAGCTGCTAGACCTTCCTCATATTGCTCAACTGGAGCGCGACCAAGATTACCCCATAAGTGTTATTATGGAGGGGTTAACCTTGGCTAGGCATGCAGCGGAGGGCGCAGAGGCACAAGCTGACTATTTTCTCAAGCCAAATGAATCGCAGCTGCAGGTACCTATCTTCGCTCGCCCTCGCAACGTCCTGGATCCTTTTGCCCTTGAAAAGGAAATTTCTTTGAAGGAGTCCTTGGAAGCCCATGCTATGAGGCTTGCGAAGAAGCAGGGTGTGAAGGGGAAGGCCATCCTTTGCGGTGTCGGTGCTGCGCATATTCCGAGGTCTGATGGAGTGCCCGTTAGCGTACCGACAGTGTCGCCCCAAGATAGTGATCTTCTGAGGGAGCTTGAGGGAACTGGTCGTGTTGCGTACCATGTTGGCGGTTCAGGGCTTAGACGCACCCGTAGTTTGTCTTGGTAATTTTTGTAATAGATTAACATTTTGTTGCACATGTGCATGTTAAGTCTATATCTTGTATGAACTCGTAGTCTACAATAAAATGTTGGAAAAAATACGATTGTACGCATATTGTATCAAATGTGATTGTGGTTATAATGTTTGTACTTAGTTATTTTGTCTTTGCGTAAAAGACGTCTATGTTGTGTCTAACATAGCAACTTGTTGTGTACATACTTAAGAAAATTTATAAAAAATCCATAATCGTGTATGAAGTTCATAAAATTTACAAGTTTATTGGTTGATTATGCAGCGTACTGCAAATATCATATCAAGGAGTTAAGTGTCTTAGCTCCTAAGTTGTTAAACGCGCACAGTGTGCATTGTTGTGTATCCGATGTTGATGGGTTTGCAACCCTCTTACTCAACGAGTTGTTTAGTAGGTTTACTCATCCTTTTACCATCGTGGGTTTTAATAAGTGCATGCACGCCATGTAGGCAGAAAGTAAAGTAACAACAATATTGAGACATAAATAACATGTAAACAATAAAGTGAAATGTGTCGCGGAATTAGCTAGAAACCGCGACATTGAATTAATACTTGCAAGTTTTTGTAAAAAGAAAAAACATTTGCCTAAATGAAACAAAATGTAAATACACGGATATTTATTAAGCACTTACTAAAGTGCGGAGGTGTCCGTGTGTGAGGTCGTAACCTTTCCTAAAGATAGCATCTCTTGAGATTGCAAACATTCCATGTGCGTTGTAGCTCGCGGCCATCCATGTCACGCAGCTTGTACGCGCCTTTACCTAGTGCTTCAACGACCTCATAGGGTCCTTCCCACTTCGGTCCAAGTTTACCTGTATCTTCTGCGTGGCTTGCATCATTAGCGCGATAGACAAAGTCGCCTGGTCTGAATGAGGTGCTTCGACCTTTAGCGTCGTAATATCCCTTCATTTTTGACTTGGCTTTTGCTTCGCGTATAGCTGCGCGTTCACGCCTTTCTTCCAATAGGTCCAAGTCGATACGTCGTTCGTTGTCATTGGTTGCGACATTAACTTCCGCGGTTTGAATAGTTGGCATCCCAATTTCAGCTGGTATGACAGCTTCTGTCCCATAGACAAGAGAAAAAGGAGTGTCTCCATTGCTAACTTTGATTGTCGTGCGGTGCGCCCATAAGACATGCGACAATTCATCCACCCATCTTCCTTTGTGTTTGTCTAGGCGCGCTTTAATTCCTTCGCCTAGACTACGATTTGCGCGCTCAACCAAACCATTGGTTTGTGGGTGTTTAACCGACGCGAAGTGTTGTGTAATATTTAGGTCTGCGCACCAGTCTTTGAACGGGTTATCACGGAATTGTTTTCCGTTGTCCGAAACGATCTCCCCAGGTAATCCAAAGCGGCATACAATATTTTCCCAAACGAAGCATTTTACTTGATTACCTGTGATTGTCGCCACTGCTTTCGCTTCAATCCACTTAGTGAAGTAGTCTATTGCCACAATAAGAAATTTCAGTCCCCCCGCTGCAATAGGGAAGGGACCCGCAATGTCGATACCCCACTTATAGAATGGCCATGGAGAAGTGATGGGCGTTAGCTCCTGTTGTGGTCTGCGCGGGATGGGTCTATGAACCTGGCAGTCGCTACATTTCTTTATCACATCGCGCGCATCACGATGCATAGTGGGCCAGTAGTATCCTGAGCGCAAGGCTCGTGCTATGACGGACCGTGGTCCTGAATGCATACTGCATGAACCGGCGTGGATCTCTCGGAGTACATAATCTGCCTGAAGAGGTCCAACGCATCTAAGCCATGGTTGTAGAAATGAGCGCCGATATAGGATACCATCTCGAAGTTCGAACCTCTGCGCTGTGCGCCGTATCCATCGAGCGTCTTTCTGTTCCTCGGGCAGTTTGCCCTTACTTATGAATTCGATGATAGGGGTCATCCATGCAGGATCCTGCTCTTCTATCACCGTAGATATCTCCATCTCCGAGATGGATTTGTTCTTTAGGATCTCTACCAATACTTGTTTTGACAGGTGCGCGAAGCTTGTAGATGCGATTTTGCTTAGTGCGTCCGCCCTTTTGTTCTCCCCTCTAGGAACTTGTTTAATGGTAAACCTGTCAAAACCTTGGATTAGTGACTTGGTCTTGTCGAGGTATTGAACCATGTTATCCTCTTTAGCCACATATTCGCCCGACACATAGTTGGCTACTAATCGAGAATCTACGTTTGCTTCTAGGTTGCGTACACCCATTCGAGTTGCAATGCGTAATCCAGCGATTAGGGCTTCATACTCTGCCTCGTTGTTCGTGGCTGTGAATTCAAAGCGCAGTGCTTAAGTGAATTCCATTCCTTCTGGATTAGTGAGGATAAGGCCTGCGCCCGATCCGTCTACGCATGAAGATCCGTCCGTGAACAGGACCCATGGCTCTTGTAGTTCTACCTTGCTCAGTGGAGGTGCAGCATCGGTGTCTGGTTTTTCGATGATGAAGTCTGCTAGGATTTGCCCCTTAACCGCAGTGCGTGGTCTATAAGAGATATTATACTCGCCTAGCAGCACACTCTATTTTTGTAATCGCTCCGATGCATCAGGTTTAGAGATAACTTGCTTGATAGGTTGGTCTGTGATCACCGCTATTGGGTGTGCTTGAAAGTATCTACGCAGTCTTTTGGCGGCAAATACTAACGCCAAGACCAACTTCTCCATTGGGCTGTAGTTAATCTCTGTCTTCTTGAGTGCTTAGCTTACAAAATATACCGGTGTTTGTACGGAATTTCTGTCCGTCAGTAGCACTGCGCTGACCGCTCCATGAGTCGCAGATAAGTAGACGATTAACTCCTCCCCTGGTCGGGGTGCGACTAGCTTAGGAAGCGCTGCTATATGTTGCTTAAGCTGTGTGAAAGCTTCTTCCGCTTCTGTAGTCCAACGAAAGTCTCCCTTTTTCGTACACTTATTGAGTGTTTTAAAGAGAGGAAGTGACTTATCCGCTGATTTGGACAGGAATCTGTTCAAACCGGCTAGCTTTCCATTCAGAGACTGGAGTTCTTTCAACGTGCGTGGCGAAGGGAGTTGGATGACAGCCTCTGTTTTTTCTGGGCATGGCTTAATGCCATCTGGTTCTATCAAGTATCCCAGGAACATGCCCTCTGTAGCGCCAAAAGTGCATTTCTTAGGATTCAACTTTATGTTGATCTTTCGTAGTGTTCTAAATGTTTCTTCAATGTCGCGCACCACTTCGTCTTCTGTATGGCTTTTTATGACAAGGTCGTCCACATAGACCTCTATGTTGCGGCCCACTTGCTTTTCAAATGCATTATCTACCAATCGCTGGTAGGTGGCGCCCGCATTCTTCAGGCCAAAAGGCATCTTTGTATAACAAAAGACACCTTGGCTTGTGTGGAAGGCTGTTTTTTCCTCGTCTTCCTTGGCCATTTGGATTTGGTGGTACCCTTTGTATGCATCTAAGAAACACTTAAAGGGATATACGCACAAAGATTCTACTTTCCAGTCTATCTCTGGTAGTGGGTAGCAGTCCTGTGGACATGCTTTGTTGAGGTCAGTGAAATCCACACACATCCGCCAACTACCATCACTCTTCTTGACCATTACTGGATTCGAGAGCCAGTCATGGTAATAGACTTCTCGCATAATGCCTGCGTCCACAAGTTTGTGTACTTCTTCCAGAATGGCTTTTGCGAGTTCTGGAGCCTGGCCGCGCTTTTTCTGTCGTACTGGGGAATATCCTTGTCGGATTTTCAACTTGTGTTCTGCAATCGAGCGTGGTACACCGGTCATATGCTTTGATTCCCATGCGAAGATATCCAGATTCCTTTGCAAGAGCGCGCACACGGCCGCTCTTCCTTTGTCTGACAACGATCCTCCGATCGATACTTCTTGTTCCGGGTAGTCAGGGTGAATTGCGACCTTCAGGTTTGATACTTTAGCTGCGCTCTGTTTTGGGGTGTGCGTCGTCTCGCATGTAATCGTATTACACTCTCCTGGTGGCGCAGCGCTATTGTAGATAGTGACAATGCCGCCTTCTACCGGGAATTTGAGCATTCCATGTGCTGTGGACGGTACTGGCCGCGCATTGCCGAAATTCCTGGTCTTCCAATAATACCATTGTATGGTGAAGGAGATCTGATCACCATAAAATTCATCCAGGCTGTCGTGGAGTGTTCCTTATTACCGACAACGACTAGTAGTCGTAGTTGCCCCATGGGCCATATCTTTTCTCCTGTGAAGCCAGTCAACGAAGTCGTAGCTGGGCTTAACTGTCTTTGTATCTCAGGTCGCAATCTCTTGAAGCATTGCTCACACATTATGTACGCTGATGCCCCTCCATCAACATACATGTGGTGGATATCGTGACCCCCCGCATTTATCTCAATGGTGAGTGGTTCCGCCACTGCGTTGTCCGCAGCCAAGGTGGGCAAAGAGATTTCGCTTCCATGAGAAAATTTCTGGCTGACCTTTTGTCTAGTCGTTCGCTGCCATGATTGTATCATGTAGATCGTGTCAGCCTTGTCCTTGGGTGCTTCTTTCTTGCCCCCGGTCTTCTGTTTGTCTTTTCCATCCTTGATGTTCTTAACTAGATGGTCCAATCTGCCCTTTTTTACTAGCTTATCTATTAGTTGGCGCAATTGGACGCACTCATTAGTGGTGTGGCCCTTCTGTCCATTATACTCACAGTATTCGTTCCCTACGCGCCGATCTTCTGGGGTCCGCATCGTTGGGGGTCTCAGAAAGTTCGCGCCTTCCGTCGCAAATATCTCCTTTGGAGTCTTCGTTAGCGGGGTATACTTGTCGTTTCCCCGTCCGCCCCCTTGATTGCGATAGCTTTTGTTACGATTGCTACTTTGGTCATTAGATTGTCTCCTTGGCTCTTCTTGTGACCTATAGTTTGAGTAGCCTTTCTTGCTATCCGCAGCGGCGGCTTCTCCTTGGATGAAGGACCTCGTGCGCTTCATCAGTTCATCAAAGGTTTGGGGAACCCTATCATTTAACTTTTTGATAAGCTCTGGGTTATTGATTCCGTTCATAAACCCTGAGATCTTTAGTATTTCGGGGCATGCCTTGACATGTATGCATTCGTCTTTAAAGCGCTCCATAAAAGTGCTTGTGGATTCCCCTTGGCGCTGTTTTACCCTAGCGAGCTCCACAGGGTTCTTGGCGCACTTCTTCCTCTAAGTAAAGTTCAAACGAAACGCCTTCCGCAACTCTTCAAACCCATCGATGCTTCTACGTGGAAGCTTACTGAACCAGTTCCGCGCATTCCCTACTAAAGTAGAGTTAAACATGTGGCACCACACAGGTTGTGGCCAATTTTCGATGGTTGCCGTTGATTCAAAAATTTTTAGGTGGTCATCAGGATCACCTGTCCCATCATAAGTCTTAACATTAGCGGGCATGCGCCTTCTCTTATCTTCTGAAAAATCACTGATGCGCCGAGTGAATGCGTCAACCTTTTGACGGCGCCAGGGACGAGACATATCTTCATCCTCCTGGTCGCGGTATCTTCTCCTGGACTTCCAGTGTCCTGTTTCTTTGTCCTCGTTGTCCGAGGAGTCACTTGAGGATGAGCTTACCCTTTTGCGGCGCTTGCGCCGACTATCCTCGGTATCCGAGCTTGAAGGGCTTTCGCTTGGGGAGCATCGTCGCCCAAGTCTATCGTGGATCCTGCGACTGCCAAGTCTAGCGTGGACATTGGTGCGCCGTCCATCATCTTCATGCTCCTCCAGAGATTGTAAGTCGGCTGCTTCATCGTCCACAACTTTCCTTCCAATCCTAGTAAACACAGGGTGTCGGCGGCCATCCTTCTCGCGCCTTTCCTTTCAGTAACGCGGTGGGGATGCCTCATGCTCAGGATCAAAGTTGAGCCTGGCTTGCAGGCTCTGACTTGACCTCTTTTTGCTTCCTCTCGCATCAGCGCAGCCAAGGTTTCGTAGTTTTGGGACACGAAATCACTTGGCGCTAGCTCAGGCGCGACTCCTTCTAGCGCGAAGATGTCTGTTTCCAAATCAGGACCCTTGTTTCGGGTGGGCGCATTTGGCGGCTCAGTGAAGTATAATTCTGGCATGGTGAGTGGAGTGCGCAGTAGATCTACCGCGCTAGTGGTTGTTGTAGTAGCATGGGTAGTCCTTGTGATCGGTTCTACTAGAGTAAAAGCCAGATCTGAGTATGATCCTAGGCTTTTGGGCGCACTGGTTGTTCCAGAGGCCTGCTTAGCGGCTGAATCAGTTTGCTGCTTCTTCCCCAGTAGGTCGTCATGCGTTTTCTTTGTCTGCGGAGTCCGCTGATTTGGGTTTCAATGCTTCGTCATTCTAGTTCTTCGTAGAGTTTTTAGTGTATGGTCCCACGGATGGCGCCACTTGTTGATACAAAAGTTGGGCATTCCTTGTTTCCGTATCAATTAGATCTTAATGCTTGAGACCTGCGCACTAAGAAAACAAAAAGACACCGTTAGGCTTATCGTGGGATTGTCTCCCACGATTATCCTCCGGCGTGAGAGTAAGTAATCGGTTTTAGGGTTTTGTTGAAGAGTTAGGGTTGTGAATCGTACCTTTAATGAGAGTCGAGAGATTCTATATATACACACGAAATCCTTGTTGGTTTCGTGTTAGTCACTCCTCAGCGTATCCCGCATAGGTCGGTTGTTTGATACATATCTCATAAATAAGAGATATCCTATATCAAGTCCATAAATAACTTCGGGTTTGGGCCTTCGTGAGCCCAAACCGTTATCGTGATAGGCCATTCGTGATGGTCTTGA